>SOPF01000042.1:0-60679 GCA_012979155.1 Hypericum perforatum | reverse complement strand
CTAAATTTGTCAAGTAAATGTTGGAATTACTGAAAATCATGGGGCCATCCCTTAAATTGTAAATGTACGTACCACTGAAGCTTAGCATTTCTCTTGGCGTATATTTCTTTGAGGACAGGAAAATCGCCAGGAATATCGATGTTTAATGTTTTTGCCAACGCAAGTAGAGAAGGGAAAGCAAATTCAAATCCAACCAGCATGTGCTCCGGATTTTCCTCTTCCAGCAAATGAAGGTTCTGCCTGAAGTAGATCATTCCTAGAAATAACGAAAACAGTGCTTCGTTAATGGAGCAATTTAAAGGTGATTTTAAACTCTTATCCGTATTTATAAAAAAAGGTATACGTACCTTTCTGGTACTTGTCCGGGTGCAAATTCCATGATTTCAAGGCAACTAGACATGCCAAGGTGCAGAGCAGGCGGTCGTAGGCTTGGGAAATGTTGCTGTCTCCCCAGGAGCCATCTGTGAGTTGATTGTTGGCAATCCACTGAAGGCTACTTCGGAACTGAGGAGCTCCACTCCCTTCGACATCTTCCACTAGAGCTACCCAAGCCGTGTCGTAAGCTGATACGCTAACTTCTCCATCGCCCATCGAACCCAACATCGCCTTTATCGCCTTAATGTGCTTGCTAATCTCCTCCCCAATGCTTGCCTTTTTTTTTCTCACCAACCAAAATACTGTTTAATTTCTTGTAACCGGTTTTTTATAATTGATGTCAATATTTTCAAAATATGGTCAGACTAGCAGCTCTACCGCCGACCGTGAAAGATCCCGAATTGTTTTTGGTGTTAAATCCGAGAATCATTTGAATCGCCAAAAAATTGTTCGGACGGGGTGGTTGTGCGCTAGGTTGGTGGGGTAGATATTCAGTATTTTTTCAAGTATTTTATATTAAAATTATTTGAATTTAACTGATAATTGAATTCGTTGAACTTATCAGATCGCGACTTGAAAAATGCAACAAAAGACGTTCTCCATGTCATTTTTCAAACTTTTGGATCCTCTCTAGATTTAGAAGCAATAAAAAAAAATCAACCATCCATATACATACCATATTATATATACCATGTGGCAATAGTAAAGTTGTACATTTGCTCACCCGTTTTCTCATTTTGGTCCTTGCAAATGCGGTGAAAGGAACAAAACCTAAAGACATACAAGAGGAAAGAGAAATGAGAAATGTACCAAGTTTTAATTTACCTTTCTGGCTTCCTCTCCAGCGGCAGCGACACGTCCCAAAATTTCTTCCCGCTTTATCTCCGTAGGCAGGCCGTTTTGTCGGAAATTATCTGTGTACATTGTACGAAATAGAGAATAATTAAGTCAGATGTCACAAGAAAAAAAATTGGCCAGCAATCGGTACCATAAGATAAAATTAAGGGTTTGGGATAATTTACATGTTATCGAATTACGAGAAACGTCATGATGCAAGATTTAGGTGATACCCTTAATTAATATATCGGGTAAAATATAACAGCCCTTGAATATATGTTGAAAAGAACATGAAAATGATAAATGTTGTTGTCCCTCTTCTAAACAGCCCTAGCGAAACATCACAGGATCTTACTCTATTAGTTCTAATTTTCCATCCAATGTTTTGAAATTTCAATACATGATTATTCATTTAATGTAGTTATGTATGATACATGCAATATTATAACCTAAAAGTTGGTTAAAGATAAAATTACTCTTCAAAGAAACAATAATAATGATTTATCCGTATTTGAATATTAACTACTAAAATATTTGAACAAATATTTTTTGTTATTAGTATCCAAAATGATATCCAAAAGATTTGACTACGGAAAATCTGAATCAAAGTTTTGAAGTCTGTATTCAAACTTTTACTTAACAAAATTTTGGAAAAAAATGTTACAAGTATAAAAATAGTATTGGGTGAGTCATTTCTGTTTAATAGAGATGTGATTACCTACGAAGCAAGGGTTGGACGTAGATCTCCGCCGGATGTCAAAGTTCAATCTTTTGCATGTATCCCCGTACAGACAAACGCCTACCAACAAGAATAAGGTATACAAAATAAAACAGAAAAATAAGTGCTGACTATAGCAGGAAGATGGACCCAAACAGTTGACAATGAATCCTAAAGTTTTGAGCATACGAAACGTGATTGTGACACGTCCAAAAACAACGTTATTATCTACTACAAATAATATAGGAAAAAAAATTGATAGGTCCCTATGGTTTAACATCTTGTACTTAGAGGTTCAGTATTAGCTAATTGGTCCCTGAGTTTTAGAAAGTCAAACTCACTAGTCCCTATGACTCATTTATGTCTGCAATAACAACATAAGATTATAAAAATACGTCTATCTCACATTAATTACAAAAAAATAACCTCACGGTAAAAAACACGTGAATCATAAAAAAAACATGTTTTTGCTAAAAAGCATTAAAAGAAAAGCATGCACTGAAAAACAATATGTATTAACCAAATCATTTTTGTCCAATTAAATGGACAAAAAAGTATGTTTTCAATATCTCTCTGTCTCTTCGAGAAACTAGTCACCAAATTTGATTCTTCAATAAAAAGATTCCATTGACACGAGTTATCAATACGATAAAATATATTCCGTTACAATATATCTGTCCCAACATTTTCTTACTAAATACATTTTGAAAGGCGCTAAGTGTAGCAACAACAAATATACAACATCAACTAAATCAATCCATTTAACCAAATCATTTTCTTAGAAACATGACCAACTGATCTCGCAATGGAAAACTATGATAGACATGTTGAGCTAAATCATTTTGTATGATTCTAATCTTGCAATCATATTTCAATCTTAAAAGACGATTCACAAGCCATCAAAATTATCACCTCTTAGTAATTACTACTTTTCATCGATTGTAATAACTGCTATTTTTTTTGGTGAATGGTTTTATTAGAAACACGTGATTTTTTTGACAATTCACGTGATTTTTATCATGGGGTTATTTATTTTATGTAATTAATGTGAGATAAGAATATTTTAGTTCTCTCGTGTTGTTATTTGAGACATAAATTAGTCAAGGGACTAATCTTTTTATTTCCTCAAATTCAGGGACCAAGTAGTTTAAGTACATGACCTCTGAGTACAATATGACAAACCATAGGGACCTATAAATTTTTTCCTCATAATATAATAATACAGCTAGAAACTTTTGGCCCAGGGAGTAGTTGGGAAACATAACTATGACGGTAGACTTGAGCAACTGACTATTGTGGAATATAATTTATGATTCTGATTAGAATTTTGTCGGGAGACAAAAAAAATTATTTTTGTTTGAATTGAAGAATTCAATTTGGATTTCATCCAAATTTAGCAAAAGAAATTTCTGGAAAAAATTATTTTACAACGCCTCGACCAAATTTTCTTTTCAAGAGGTTATCGTGCATAACTCTGACTGAACCGTGGATCCAGTCCGGGGTATAGACAAGGTCTTAAAATCACAAGTTACAATAAAACTAGCTGTTCATTTGTAGTTTTACAATTCAATGACTACCTATCTTTAACTAAATATTGAACCTAAATTCATTATCTCTCTTTAAATGAGAGTGTCACATCTTCATATTTTCAATTTCATATTATATTTAAAAATAGATTAATTACATTTAAAAACAGCTTATACTAATTATCGCCGCACCAGCTTCACCGCAAATTCACCCGGTCCAGGGGATTCGGGACGGCGGCGTTCACCGTTACGTTAAATGACAGACTTCATTAATTTTTTTTATAAAAGTATAATAATAGTTCAAAAAAAAAAAATAATGTGAGATGTTTTTATAATAAATTGGACGATGCAGCGGATTTCCTGTAAGTAGTGCAACTGTCCCATTTTTTAAAGTACACCGAGATTGTTTCGAACTGAAAAACTTTTAATTAAAATATAACAGTATTTTTAATAGTTGATTTACATACTTGTTAGTTAATTAACTCTTATTGATTATCAAAGAAAGATAGTTCTAAAAAGAAATAACATACCAGGGAAAGTTGGTCGAGTAGGAGGAGCGCAAAACGTACCAACCGGAAACAATAGTTGCGTGAAGTGAGAGTACATGATGGTTTAATTGTGAAGAAGAAGAAGCGAAGTATATCTATCTATTGTATTTGCTCTTTTTAGGTTTTTAGTAAGTATATATAGAGACGTTTTCTTAGCCGGATATCCATGGACCAAACCAATCTCCTCTTTCCAAATCTATGTTGGAAATATAAATTTACATATTGTTATTAGTATGTGGAAGCGTATTCGGATTGGTTGATGTAAAGTAGAACGCCATCGTATCTATAGCTTAAGTTTTGCTCGCGTTCCTACTATTTTATGATGCATACCGACGGATAACATTAACATCTATTTATAAGCACAGAGAGGACCTAACTATGTACCTAAATTCAATCTGGTGCATCCATCAAGCTCCCAATTGAAGATTAAACTAATAATCAGAGTTAGAAGAATATTTTTACCCCTAAGAGTTATCAATTATAAAGTTCAATTATATAAGAGCTACTTTAATATCATTATCTAAATATATAATAGATAATTCTTACATTCTCCTACTTTGCTCGAATACAGATTAATAATTAACATAAAGTGGTGATTGTCCAAAAATTCAACAGAATCTGTTAATACTCTCACCTCTTTTTATCCGTTAGATCAGTTTTAAACTCATCTCATCTAGTGGCCCAAATCAACTCCAGAATAGACATGGAAGAAAATGTGTATACAGGACCAAATCCTGTTCAAAGATGTAAACATAATCATGCGAAAACAGTTTACCTCGTATAAAAAAGCACACGACAGGACGCAGTAAACGTTGCGTATTAGACCACTCAATAAAAAAAGACCAACTTCTTGAAAACTCGACGAGTCAAGGAAATCATCTCATTTCCAACATTGTTTTCAAAACACACCAACAATTATTGTCTAATAATTAAGACGTTTTCATATATTTATTCTCTTGGTTTGCACGGTTTTCAACATTCGACTCTTAAATTAAATGGATACATTTGAAATTACTTTTAAACATAAAATTGTATTTCATTTATATAACTTAAATAAATCATAAATGCATAACATCTCATACTTATACACCAACATTCAATAAAAACTATAAGAAACAATAACAAAAACACAACGAATTTAGGGTTCTCCCCTAGGGTTAGGGTTCTCTCTCTCGCTGCATGCGAGTCTTTCTTCCCCTAGGGTTAGGGTTCCAAAATTCGATAACCACCATACTTTCACCCATCTATCCAACCACGTCCACCATAATTCCACCCAAAATACCCCCAACAACCCATAACCTTCACCGAAACATTAAACTAGGCTGGTTTTGTTTCCAGTAGAAGAACGCCGAGAAACGTTATTTTTCTAGTGATCTCCCGAGAGTCTAGGTTAGGATAAGGGTTTCATTGGTGAGAGGCAGGAACATCGAGTCGGGTCGGGTAGAGTCCCTTAGTTTTGAGTACACCATGGAGGAGGGAGACGGGGCGAGGATAGGGAAGGGGAAGGGGATAGCGCATGATGATGATGTACGAGGCGATAGGGAAGGGATTGGCGAGGATGAGAATGAAATAGTTGATTTGCTTTGTGATTTATCAATACCGGAGAAGGAGGAGAAGGCAGTTTGGCTAGTGAGCTCGGTGTGGTCGGAGAAAGGTGTGAACGCAAAAGCTTTTATGACCGTGATGAAGAATGCGTGGAAACCACGTCACGGCTTGGAGGCAACTGAGACGGGACCGAACCAATTCCTGTTTCGCTTCCACAACAGAAGAGAGATGAATAAAGTACTGGAAGAGCAACCGTGGCACTTCGATAAGCAGATAGTCTTAATGAAGGAACTGAAGGAAGACGTACAACCATCCGCAATTGAGTTATTTACGGTACCGTTCTGGGTACGGGTGTACGACCTACCACTCGGAGGGTATAATCTTGAAACTGCTCGAGCAATAGGCCAATTGCTGGGAACCTTCATTGAGTGGGATGCTTCAGAGAACCCTAATGGGCGTTTTATGCGTATGCGAGTGGAACTGGATGTTCGGAAAGCTCTCCCATGTCGCAAGAGATTCCGGTTTCATGGAGGGACAATAGTGTCTGTCTGTTTGAGCTATGAAAGGTTACAGTCTTTCTGCTACGTGTGCGAACACATGGGTCACATAGAAAAAGATTGTGAACTTATACCAGATGAAGGGCCACCACCAGAGTCAGGGAAGAAGTACGGACCGTGGCTACGGGCTTCCCCGTTTAAGCCAAGGCAGATCACAGACGAAGGCTGGACCTCGAGTCAGAAACAAAGGGCTAGAAGAAATATAACTGTTTCTTTGGAGAACGAAGGAGTTGACGATATTCTCGCTGTAAGAGCAAAAAAGGCTCTGGACCTATCCCGGTCGTCTCCACCAAAAACCCCCCAAACACCTACAGCCAACCCTCAAGCCAACCAATCCCACCTTGCACCAACACAAAATGTTTCAAACGAAACCCCTCCCAATAAACCTAAGCCTTCCACCACACCCTACCTCATTCCACCACTAAGATATATACCTCAAACCCACCCCAGTGAATCTACAATTACTAATCCAGACCCCCCAGCTCCAATTCACCCTCTACCATCCTATACTACCCCACTGTCCGAAACCAACCCCTCCGATCATAACCCCCAGAACACACTACCAATCCAGACATCACATAACATCCTACCTCCCTCCACCTCAATATATAGCCATGATCAATACACCTCACCATCCACCACCCTATACCCCCCAGCCGAGACAACCAAAACCCCTGAAAACTCGGAGCTGAACCTTTCCAGCGAGAAAACCACGGGCCCAAGCGCTAAAAGGTGGAAGAAAATAGAAAGATCGGGCGATGTAGAGATGAACACCCAGTTACAGCAGGAATCTGTGGAAGTTGGAGGCAAGAGAAAATACTTGGAGACTACCGATGGTGATCGTGTTAGCAAGAAGACTAGTTCTGCTTCAGACACTGATGTGCGTGTAAACGTACATATTTTTGTCTTCATTTTATGAGTCTTTCGTATTTAATTAGAGTAGTTGTGTTGAGTTTCGTTATGTTTTGTATATCTTTTAATGTTATGTCAAGAGGAGGGGACTTATTGGATTCTATGTGTTTTTGAAGGCGATCGATCGTTGACATGGAGAAAGGAGTTTGGGTGGCAAAAGCACGACCAAAAGAAGAAGCCTGCAGAAGAGTAGCGACCGCTACAAATGTAGCGGCCGCTAGAGATTTGGTGCAGAAATAAGGAAACACTCGACACACCCGGGCACTACGTTTGTAGCGGCCACTACAGGGTGTGTAGCGGTCGCTACAAACGTAGCGGTCGCTACAACGGCCGAAAATCTAGATGCAATTCCAGACTTCTCCACTCGAAGATGCAACCTTTACACCACTTCCCCACCACCTTTACACCACTTTCCCACCACTTTTCCAGCTATTCTTGAAGCATTATTGCCACTTTTGATTAAAGAAGTTAAAAAGCCTTGGTGGGAGTGGTTGGTGAAGATAAAAAGAGGCATTATAATGTGGTTATATGAGGGGGCATGAGGACTATTAGAAGAGAGTTTTTTTTTTGGATGTTTTCAGCTACTTATCATTTGTGTAATATACTTTGGTTTGAGAGTACTCTTGGAGGAGGAAGAAGGCATCATCATTGAGACTAAGCCTTCTTCTCTATCTCTTTTGTCTTGTTAATAATATGTTTTCATCATTTGTTGTCTTGTGTTATATAATTATGTTTAGTGAGTAATTTCCCTTTGAGTATGGTGCCTTAAATACGTAATTGATCGTGTGTATTGGGTTATGGTTTGATCATCATATGAAATAGTTGTGAATCGATAGGCTTAAAGCATAGACTAGCCTGATCACCTAAGCTATGATCCAAATTGATGAGAGTGGACCGAAAGGCATTCGAATTAGTGGAAGAGTTGGTTAGCATATTCTTTGGGATTAATGAGCGAAAGCGTTGATTTCAAGAATAACCCCACGGGCACCTAAGTAGGTGGGCAACACATCCTTAGATATTTGAGAGGCGTCTTAATATCTTAAGTATACCCGTAGGAGGAATCTTCATAATCAAGGGTAATAGATGTTTAGGTCCGATTAATGAGCGAAAGCGTTGGTCGGTAACTTAGATCTTTGTTAATCTTGGTTTTGTCATCCTAATGAGCGAAAGCGTTAGGAAGACGCATAAGGAAACTCCGGGTACTAGTTGGATCTTCATAAAACCATAACTTTAATATACATGGTCAATTCGTTAAGGTATCATACTCAGTTTGTTCCCATCGTTACAACCTATTTTTACATTCTCGTCTAGATCACGTCCAGCTAATTTATGTTTATTTTTGTTACTTATAATAGCAATTGAAACTCCCATTTAAAAATCGGTTACTCAGTTACACATCGATAATTGTTTACATTTTGTACTTAATTCTCAGTTCAGAACCTTACTTATCCACTATACTATTTGCACGTGCGTAGAATTCTTTAGCAAAATTTGCGTACGTCAGACACCAGAGTTGACTCCCATTTCATGGCGGAGGTTGCAAAGCAACCCCGCCAAGCCCAATGATCGTGTTAAGTTGGAACTGTCGTGGGTTGGGGAGCCCCACTGCAGTTCGTCAACTAAGCAGGCTGGTTAGAGCTTGCAACCCCCAGCTTCTTTTCTTGGCTGAAACGAAGCTACACGAAGAAGAAATTGAAGCTGTAAAATGGCGATTAAATTTTGAATGCGGAATATTTGTTGGCTGCGAGGGTACGGGTCGATCCCGTAGAGGAGGCCTCGCCCTACTCTGGAAACGTGATCTTCCTGTCAAGCTTCTCTCCCTCTCACTCCACCACATTGATGGGGAGATTGAAGCTGCTAACCCGTGGCGGTTTACTGGAATATATGGCTGGCCTCGAAATGAAGATAAGTACAGAACATGGGAACTGCTAAGAATTCTGAGGGATAAATCGACTTTACCATGGTTGTGTGGTGGAGACTTTAACGAAATTTTGTCTATGGAGGAAAAACGGGGTGGACAAATGGTTCATACCAATCGACTTGAAGCTTTCCATGGCACTTTATTATACTGCAACCTCAGCGAAGTTCCCCAAACTGGTATGCAATTTACGTGGACTAATGGTCAAGAAGAGGATGATCATATTGACAGTAAACTGGATCGATATGTAGCCACCCAGAGTTGGTGGAATCTTTTTCCGGTGTCAAGAGCAGAAGCATGGCCACGTATTGGGTCTGACCATAGCCCTATACTCTGCCGTCCACTTCAGCAACATAGTAATGAGCACTCCAAGCGACGGTTCCGGTTTGAAGCAATGTGGACCCGACATGAAGACTTACCGGAGCAGATTCGCATAGGTTGGAATCTCCTTCCAGCTAATGTAGATTTTATGTCTAAGAGTGTAGCATGTGCCGAAGCCTTACAGAAATGGGAGAGAGCCAGCTTCGGGAATGTCAAATATCAGAAAAAGGAGTTGGAGAAAAGGATCGCAGAGACCCAAGCCAAAATACTGACACCAGCTTTGAAGATAGTCATAAATGGACTGTTACAAGAAAGGGAAGAGCTACTGAGAAGGGAAGAATTAATGTGGGCTCAACGATCGCGCATAGCATGGCTAAAGGAGGGAGATAGAAATACGGCATTCTTTCATAAGAGGTCGGGTCATAGACAAAGAAGGAACCGGGTAGAGGGAATAATGAATAGGGAGGGAGTTTTAGTGAAGGAGGAGGTAGGGATTCGGGAGATCTTTAGGGATTATTACGTTTCTTTGTTTTCTTCTGCAGGGCAGGCCGATAGTGAACCAGTTACCTCCAAAGTTATCCCAAAGGTGACAGACGAGATGAACAGCATGTTGAACAGACCATACGACCAGACCGAAGTTTACAAAGCTCTCCAACAGATGCACCCAACGAAAGCTCCCGGACCTGACGGACTCCCTCCCCTCTTCTTTCAAAGGTACTGGACAATCGTTGGCTCTGATGTTACTAGAACTGTCTTGAAGGTTCTGAATACAGGGGCTGATCCTACCGCATTGAATGAAACAATCGTGACCTTAATCCCGAAGGTGAAGTGTCCAACAACTTGTTCTGAATATAGACCCATCAGCCTGTGTAACGTCATTATGAAGCTGATCACGAAGACTATAGCAAACAGGCTAAAAGAGATTCTCCCCGATGTTATACATGAAAATCAGAGTGCTTTCATCCCTGGACGCCTTATTACAGACAATTTTCTAATTGCCTTTGAAACATTCCACTACCTGAAGACAAAGACAAAAGGGCGGCAGGGGCACTGTGCTCTAAAGTTGGACATGATGAAAGCCTACGACAGAGTAGAATGGGCTTTCTTGGAGAATATGATGATCGCACTGGGTTTTCAGGGCTCTTTCGTTAACCTCATAATGCGGTGTGTAACAACGGTCAGATATGCAATCCAGATCAATGGAGTAGTTGGAGATCAATTTCAACCGAGCAGGGGACTCCGACAGGGAGACCCGATATCCCCGTACTTGTTCTTATTATGTGGAGAAGGTCTAGCTGCTCTTCTTTCGGCAGCGGCAGATTCTGGAAGAATTCATGGTCTCCGTGTGGCTAGGACTGCCCCTCCAATAACCCATTTGTTGTTTGCGGACGACTCTCTTCTCTTTGCCAGAGCGACACTACCTGAACTGAATAATGTGATGGATATACTAGCCACCTATGAGACAGCTTCGGGTCAGAAAGTTAACATCCAAAAGAGCTCAGCCAAGTTCAGCCGAAATATTAACCCAACCGATCAACTACAACTATGTACGAGCCTTGGAGTCCGATTGGCCACAGATGAGGAAAAATATTTAGGACTTCCAATTCAGATTGGGCGTTCCAAAAAGGTGATCTTCGCCAGCTTGGAAGAACGGGTCCGGAAAAAAGTTGGTAATTGGAAAGTTCGATTTCTTTCCAAGTTCGGGCGGGAGGTCTTGATAAAATCTGTCCTACAGGCTATTCCAACCTATGTAATGAGTTGCTTTCAACTTCCAGTGGAGACCTGTGAGAGGATTGAACAAAGACTATGCGACTTCTATTGGGGCAGTATGAATGGGGAGAAAAAACTCCATTGGAGAAGTTGGGCAAAAATGTGCAGACCAAAGAATGAGGGAGGACTTGGTTTTCGCAGACTACAAAATTTCAACAAGGCCATGCTAGCTAAGCAAGCGTGGCGACTTCTTTGCCATCCGGACTCTCTCACGGCAAGGATTTATAGAGCCCGATATTACCCCCGATCCTCTTTCCTCAAGGCAGCGGAGGGCTTCCGACCAAGTCATGCCTGGACCAATTTACTTCGAGGGCTAACGTTGCTCCAATCGGGACTAGAGTGGCGTGTCGGTAATGGGGAATCTATCAATATATGGAGTGATTGTTGGCTACCCAACTCGGAGCTAGGCCACCCAACGTATCGATATCCAGGAAGTGATGATACTCAAACAGTTTCTGAGCTGATTCAGGCAGATTCTAATGAATGGAACGAGGCTGTTCTCGACCGGTTATTCTCGGAAGAGGATGTTTCACGTATAAAGGCTGTTCGGATAAGCTCTCGGTTACCAGCTGATCTACTTAGATGGAAGTTTGTTGACAGTGGCATCTACACTGTCCGTAGCGGATATTTCAAAGATTTTTCCAATTGGTGGGATTCAACCCAAAATATGCCCCCGACTACACTTCCTCATAATTTCTGGAATACTTGTTGGAATGTGGATGGTCCACCGCGAATGCTAAACTTCCTCTGGAGGCTGCTCGACAACAATATCCCGGTTCGGGTTAATCTTCATCGACGAGGCTTGACACAAGACACAGCCTGTCCTTTCTGTCAAGGCTCACCGGAATCCCTAGAACATCTGTTCATCAACTGCCCAACATCTAAAGCCCTGTTGGCAAAAGTGGACATACAAGATGGATTAACTCCGGACATACCTTTTCGTAGTGCATGGTTTGGATTCGTGCAAACGAATGGTAAATCACGCGGAGGACAGTTGTGCGCGGCCTTATGGGGAATCTGGAAAACTCGAAACAATTTGGTCTTCAGGAATATTACGCAGATTCAAGATGGAGAGTTGATTAAGTCCATGTGCTTCTACAAAGACTTCATTGAAACGAGAGGAATTCCAACGGAGACAACGCCGGCACCATCTGCTACATGGACCCCCCCTGAGGAAGGCACTTTAAAGATTAACACTGATGCTGGTCTAGTAGACGACGGAGGAGGGCAACTCGGGGCCATTGCAAGAGACCATCAGGGACGTTGCTTTCAAGCTGCGGTCAAACGTGTTCCTGGAATCGTACATCCGACCATACTCGAAGCTCATGGCATCCTTTTGGGTATTTCACTTGCGAAGGAACTTTCTGTCAACAAGATAACTTTGGAGTCTGACTGCTTACCAATTATCCAAGCTTTGTTAACACGAAAATTGGACAGAAGCGACCTCTCGCTGGTACTAGAAGAATGTCTCTCGGAGGCTTCAACAATAGGTGATGTTCGGTTCTGTTATGCTCCAAGATTGGCTAATATCCCAGCTCACAGTTTAGCTAAATTGCAAGGCCCGTATTCAGATGTCACCCACTTTTTTTCAGTTTTACCACCTGTGATCAAGGCTTCTGTTGAAGCGGATGTACTGGCTATGAGTTGATTATTAATGCAAGTATTTTCCTCAAAAAAAAAAACTATAAGAAACAATAAAAAAATATTTTTTTTTAATTTAGGTTGATTGGTAGAAGATTCTACATTTCAAATTAGAGCTAACTTCAACCATTTTCTAGAAGCTAAAAACTAATGTCATTTATGTTTTTACACTGTTGATATTTCTAAATCTTGAACTTGAACTTGAATTGAACTCTTGTTGACTTTTCATAAATGACATTTTGAATAAATCTTGTTCTCCTTTTGGTTTTTTAAGTAAAGCTTAGTACTTCTTCAGCCAATAATTAATTAATCATATTTTTTCTAAAAAATACTTCATTAATCATTAGAATCAAACAGCAAAATATCTGAATGAGGAGGATTAGTGATTTCATTGTCATCTAGGGTGCCATAGAATTAAGCTAGCCAATCAGCAACTTGGTTAGTTAATCTAAGAATGAAAACTTACGAAGGTGATAAGAAAACACAAAAAAAAAAAATGTCAGTAACTATTTATAAATTATTTTGACTTCTTGGAATTCTGTCATTCATTAAGGAGGACCATGTCTTCTAGATGGGCTGGACTTTGGTGACGTATGGGCCTGGATCTAATTTTGGGTAAGGGATGTTTAAGAGTGGCGATGGAATCTGTAACTAGTTACCAGATGTAATTTTTTTTCCTGTTTCATGTAAAGTTTGCCTCCCCATATTTGTTCAAATTATGATACTTATGTGTTGAAATTTGGATTAATTTTCTACCAAAAAAAAAAATATATTTGGATTAATTTTGGTTTGACTTTAACGATTGTATCATGGGCCATTCAAGTCCACACTTCAAGGCCCAAACTAAGCCCACAGTTTCACTTAAAGGAACTACCTACCTTCTTCTTCTTCTTCCCCCAATTCTCCCCCAAACCCTAGGGTTTCTCTCCCAATTAAACCCCAAATTAATGGAGCAACTCCCAACCTCAACCCCACCGCCCAGACCCAATCCCGACCCCAACGGGCTCCCGACCCCACAGGACCTCGTAGCCCACTACCAAGCTCAGGGCTTTGACCCACAGGAGGCCTCCTTCAAGGTCATCGACGACCTCCAGAAGGCCCTCTTCCGTGTCGTATCCGCCGGAAACTCCAAACGTCCCCGGAAGGACCACAACAAGCTGGCCTCCGATGCCGCCCGGAAGCTGGAGACGCTCAACACCCGACTCGCCGTCCTCGACATGAAGGTCGACTCCAAGCCCGGGTTCCTGGAGGCATTCTCCATCGGAGTGGCCTCCGGCGCCGCCCTCCGGGGGCTCGAGGGCGTCTGGCCCCACGTCGTCGACGGGGTCGCCCAGATTTGGCGGGCCGTCTCCTCCGCTACTAAGGACCACTCTGGTGGTGGTGGGCCCTCCTAATCAGGCAGTTATTATTTTGTTTCTTTGTATGTAAAATTTGAAAATATAAATTTCATAATCGATATTTTATATATGCACAAAATTGGTGGTTATTAAGTATATGAACTTTCTTGTGTGTTCCCATCTTTTGTAACTTATATAGCTTTTTTTTTTTAATCTTATACTAAATCCTATTCTAAATACTATTCTATTACATCAGAATGATCATGCCAAAAATCGAACCCTGAACTTCCCAAACCCCTCCCCACGCTTATATAGCTTTCTAATTGGCAAAAAAATGTTATTGTGTGGAATAATTCGAATTACTATGGAGATTTTATATATATATATATATATAATAATATTAGAAAACAAGCTGGGGAATTATCTCCTAAACTCGAGTCTAAAGCTTTTATGGCAGTAGCTAAACCCGTGTGGTCAATTTTTTTTTTGTAGGGGAAAAGCTTATGCTTGTATTAGATCAAGTTAAAAAGAGTCATAATACAAAAGCACATCAGTCCTTCAAAATTATTTAAAAAAATTCTGTAGATGCGGACCCACGGCATATTCGATCTATACAATGACATATACCTTTAACTTATCTAATAATGTCAGTGTCCCAGCAAAACAATTTATAAAAAATTTCGAAGAAACAAAAAAAAAGTAATTTCTTAATAATGTCAATGTGCCCTCTAATTTGTGGGCGAATCAACCAAGAAATTCACTGACAAACCAGTTGTTGTTACGAATAAATACCGATACAAAATAGTTCGCGCAAGTGAAGGGAGTCAGGGACCCTTCTTCTCTCGGACTGAGAAATTAGTTCCATCCAAGTTGAATCTGAATAACCCGTGACCTATTAACCTAGTGGTATGAGGAGGTGTTGAATTGGTGGAGGTCCAAGTTCAAACTTTGGCTTAAGCATAATTTGTAATAGAATAGGATTAGAATAAGATCTAAAAAAAAAAGTTGAATCTGAATTCGTAGACCCATAAATTATTTGGAATTTTGGAGCTGGAAAACCCGGATTAAATTTCTGGTCTAGTTCTGACTCAGAACAACTTGGAATAATTTATTTTTTTCTAACTAGCGTTTGGAAAAAATGGAATATAGTCAACCTTCTACGTGGGATCATTTGATTGAAACTATGTGGTCTTATCTTCTTATGTAAAGGGCTTACTTACTATGTGTAATTCGTGTACCAAACTTCAACTAGTAGGCAAGAGATGAAGAATATATTTCATTTTATAATTAGTCGCATTCTTTGATCACCAAACCTAGTTGGTGAATGAGTTTATAGGCAATGTAGAAGACTACATACACTTCCTAATGATAATGCAATGTGTCATCTACCGGAACATAGCCCAAGTTGGATTGGGTCTCAAATTATTTTTTTGAATCAACTAAATTTTATTATAATTTTCTAAAGCCGAAAAAGACCCTCGCCCACCGGCCTTTTCAAAATGTTTTATTGGGGGATCTCAAATTATTGGATCACAAAAGAAAGATCTTGGTGTTTAGCCGAATGATGTTTCGGCTGAGCTGTACTCTATGCCCATATTTATTACTGGATGTCCTATGGCTGAATATTCGAAGAAGATTTAAATGGCTATCACAAAGATGTCAACATCCTATTGTTTATGTTGGTCCAAATTATTTGGTGCGGGGATATCTTCTCAACAAATTAATCAAAATTCAAACTCATGGAATGTCAACAAATTTTTTACTGAACTTTTACAATATTGTATTCACGTAAATCAAAGTTAATATTTTTGATATAATCTCAAACAAATTCGTATCCAGTTGCTTAATCATCGATGGTTATCAAACATCCTATCTAGTGTTACAAGGTGAAATGAATGAATTGATTCGAAATGATCAGAAATAGCAAAGAAAGTGTTACATTTTACATGGAAAAAAGACGATGAACTAACTTTTTTTTTGACAAATAATGAGTGAACCAACATTGCTATTCTTATTTATGTCTTTCAATTTTATTTTCTCTCCCGAGTTCTAATTAACAAACTCTAGCTCTCTGGACGAGAGGCAAGAGCATGTATCCGGAAGATGGTGAACAACTTCCACTCGAAGATGAATCAAAACCCACATCGGAAACCATCACCTCCAAGAACTTATCCGCTTCTAGGCTCCCAAACTTCCTCTCATCTTTGTCAAGTAGCTCCAAAACTTTGCTAAAAAACTCAACCTTACAAGGCAACGCAATTCCTCCGTCGGACCTGAACCCGTACTCTTCTTCAGCTTCCTCTAGCAGGGCTACAAAGATTGGAAACTTCAAAAACCTAGTCCGGATCACGAATCTTGACCGTTCGGGCCCTACGTAGACCGCCATGAACCCCGAAGGAACGTTAACGTAGCTGAAAGATGAGGCTTCGGAGCTCGGGTCCGGTAAGGAAGAGGGTGGGGCTCTAATAAGCTTGGAGCTCATTTTCTTCCAACCTTTTTGATACAATCTCCTGAAATTCTTCATCCGAATTCTCTTGGCGGATGGAGTTGACATGATGAATTTTATATATAGAGAAGATGCTTAGGACTGCAGAGTTATCTTAATTAACTATGAAGGCTTGGAGATTGGAAATCTAACTAAGGAAACGAAATGAATGGTCAGTAGAAATGGATTACGCATGGGAAGGGGAAAGGTTGTGGTATTTATTGGAAGGAATGATAACGCTTGTAACATTAATTTATATGTATCATCAAGTAATTAGATAACCGACAGGTTTATTCTATCTTAACATAAAATCACATATTCGAAGTTTTTAAAAATGCAACGATGTTAAATAATTTGTGAAAGAATTTTATTATCATAACGTTTTACTCAATTCGAATTTAGATTATTCGGTCGATGTTCAACTATCACGATATATCAACCAAAAAAAATATTCATTTGATACAAGAGAATTGCTGGTAATTTATCTACCAAGAAAGATCCCCAGCATAATAAGTACAATTGGTATCTTACGAAGGGACAAGGTTTGTTGTTATGTTCATGAGCGATGTGAGAGCTAATCTCTCAAATTCTTCCTTTGTCTCTTATGGATCCCCAACAGTGATTTCACTGTCAAGTACAATTTAAGCGGTTTCGGTACAAGCTAGAATTGGCGATAAGAAACATATGTCTAATACATCGATCACTTCAATTAATCTTAATTTACATTTGCATGATATCTACCATCGAGCATATAGATTAAATGGTATCGAGTTTTTCAAATTCATAAAAATTGGCATCGAACTCGATAAATAAACTTGTGTTAATCACTCCTTGTCGCTGTTATACAGTCAGTCTAGTACACGGCTGTTTTTTTAATCGATAGATTTTTATATATTTGAAAAAGAGTTACAATGCGCAAAAATATTGAATGATACGAATCCTAATCCAAAAAATTATGGTGACGGTTTTTTTTGTCTATGAACTTCTGATGTTAAGTTATATGGTTAACTTCATATTATTCTGTTAGTTTTTGTAATATATTTTTATATTCAACTAAAAAAAACTTAACTTAGTTAGTATGTACATTTCTGCACTTCTACGTTGAGCTTAACATTTTTATGCGGAATTCTTCACTCGGACGAAGATGAAGTTTACATGGACTTAATCTTATTTGTTCATGAATTAAAGTCGATAACAACAAGCAACTCTAGAAGAATTTGACACTTCAATTCTGCCAGCCAATGGACTTGTTTGCCTGATAATAACAAGGATTTCACTTCAGGCATCTCATAAGAAGTACTCCCTTGGATAGTACACCAATTTGTTTGCGGCTGTCCATTTGTACCAAAATCTGTTCTTTTTCCTACAGGACAGAAGCATAACGAGCCAATTTGTCTTCTGATCATTTCACCAGTGGATCATAAATTCATGGCTGAAGAAATGCTAGCTAGATATCAATAAGGCACCCCGAAGTACTTGATAGATGGATCAACGGGCTAAGGAGTGGATGATTTGAGAAAGATGGTTCAATTTTTGGTATGCATAATCTAGGTGTAAATATTTATCTTCAAAACAAATAATTGATAGATGATTATTGTTGTTCAATTAGAAGTATCTAATTCCAGACATGGAAAACCGGTGATAAAATTTGGTGGACCTAATTTGACATCAGAAGAGATCCTAAATAACTTGGAACAGATTAGTTCATCAAGTGAACGTATATCAGATGATTTTACCAGAAATTATATAAAAAAGCCAATTATAAATTTATGAACAGGTTGAAGGGACTTGTCTTTACTTCCTTATCTTTGATTTCTCCTTGAGCTTTTATAACGTGTAAGAGCATTTTTTTCCTAGTCGTAGATTTTTTCCCACATTGTTTTACCTTAGTGCAACCGATTTATTTACCAAAGCCAACCATAACGTCGTACACGTTGTATGAGAGGACTGCTAATCTCATTCGAGGCTTCTTGACTACCCATGTAAATTTGTCAGAGGTTATATATGTCATTTGTGGATACTATGTAACTTTTTCTTTTGATTTCAATATATATATCTCGTTCATTACAGACGTCTATGAGGAAACCAGAAGTAATTTTATCATTTTTTCCTTAAAGTATTATTCCAATTTTTTTAAATGAATTATATTAAAAGAAGAATATTTATTCCACTGTTGATCAATCAAAATATTTATTAGTTAAACTATTATTTAACTAAAAATTAAATAAACATATACAACTATATTTTAAGATTCTCTAGCTGTTACGAACTTCCATTTTTGAATTCTAAAATAATATAGTTATAAGTTAGCCTTTTACAAGTAAAAATGTTTACCTAAGATCAATATTTTGAACATCAAGATATTAAGATATGTTATTTTGACAACTCGTGTTTAACTGAAAAAAGAGATTGAATCATGTAGATAAATTTATGAGTTCTTAGCCGCATATACAGAGTAATGCACCAAATATTTCAAAAACATTTGTCGATAGAAGTCTGCAAACCTTAGGATGGTCAAGGTTTCCTAATGTCTAGCTAGCTTAGATCTCAATTTTCGGGGGAAAATTCTATTTTTGGTTGAAACAAGTTTGTTCTTCAAGATATAAACAACATATAACACCTTCTAAAAACAAACAATATATAGCATACTAAATTTAGAACATATATTTGTTGCATTTATCCCATTTTTGTGGCTCCTACTTCATCCTAGTTAGCAAGTTTAACTCATAGTTACAATTCTGAGTTAGATAAATTGTTTCATCCTAGTTAGCAAGTTTAACTCATAGTTACAATTCTGAGTTAGATAAATTGTGTGATAAATATATTTTCATGAAAAAAATCCTCCCCAGAGAGTAAACCACGATCTTTCCAATTACCTTGCAAGATTAATCAAGGATCACTAATCTGGATTCTTGGAGGGTGACATAATTTTATTAATCCATCTAGAAATCTCGTGAGAAAATGTCAAATAGTCACCTTAATATCAATTCCAATGGCCAATCCTTTGTGATAGCTAGGAGAAACATACTTCTTTTTTAGAATTTTTTGTAAGATGTGACAATTTGGTTTCTTGTAAAGATTTCGTTGAACAACATTTTGGTTTCTTTTTTTCTTCCCTCGTCCATTTGTACGTATTGATAATTTGATCAAAATGCTACGGAGCAAGATGATTCGCCATGTTTCTAGCACCATCTGGCCAAAGAATATTCTCCAAGTTTGGTGGGAGCCACACGGGCGAGCCCGTGCCGTCGCTGGATGGGGACGTAGTCATCTTGAATATGAAAGCGAATGTCACATGGATTCATTGTGGGAAGGAAGCTTCTCATGTGGTGCACAAAGACCAGGCATCAACCTAAAGAAGGTGTCGAAAGGGTTCTTGGCGGTCTATGTTGGGCCGGATGACCGGAGGTTCGTGATTCCGATAAGCTATTTGTCAATGCCGGAGTTTAGGAGGCTTATGGACACAATGGCTGATGAGTTTGGTTTTGAGCAAGAAGGTGGTCTTCGCATTCCTTGTGATGAGCAAGACTTTGAGGAGGTATTGATCAAGTGCTTTCAATTGCACAAAACTATGTCCAACACTAAGAACACGAGAAGGGTCTGACTGGTAGGAAATTAGCCCTGACCAAAATATTTATTCTAATTAATCCTTTTTTACTATGATTGTTACCATCTTATTATAAAAATCATATTGCTCAGGTAATTGGCTGGGTGAAGGCTAGGTCTAGTGTTGAATTATTGGACGAATCAAGAACGATTTGGTACTCTAATAGTGAAATCATTGGAATATTATTTAGGTACAAAGATGTTTATCAAGCATAGATTTTGGCACGTGTCGTACACTTGAATTAGTAGATATTTTAATCAATTAGTCAATTTCTGGAGAATCATTTGATTGGCCATTCCAATTCTATCATGGTCTAGTTTCTGGTCGATCTTTTTAAGCATTTCCAGATTTCTTCTATTCTTAGTTGAAATCATTGCATTGATGTGTGTAACGTGGTTGTGATTTTCCGGTTAAAGATATACTGTTTTATTATTTTAGAATTTTGAATCTTATATATAATATGAAAGTAGGTATAGCATCATCTGACTCATCATTTAAGTTAAATCTGCGTAACTTCTGACATAATATTAAAAGAGCTTGTTGACATTTGATGGGTACAAAATTGTTGGGTATGTCCTTTTACTAAATAATAAGTGAGCTAAATATTATCATATTTTTATCCTAGGGAGTTCTAGAAGGACAATATATTTTTGCAAATTGACAAGAAATCGAAGAAATATTTATTGTTTTATAATTTAGTTCTTCATATCGTTACAATATATGAAAAATGAATCAAATGATTTTTCCCAACCAAGCATTCTCCCAACTAACAACGGCATAAAGATGAGCCATTACATAAACAAATCAGTGCAGCTAGGTTTGTCTAATTACACAACTTCCACGTACAATATACGGTTCCACTTGAAAATGTTATATAGAATATGGTTCCGACTTTTGCAGTCGCCGCTATGATCCTTGGATGATTGTAATGATTTTTAATCATAACGATTTAATTTCGTATCGATTTCCATTTATCATAATAATATAATTCAAATTTCTTTTTGAAAAATAAGGAGTCTTCGGGATGTCAAACGTCGGGTACTCTGAAATTTTGGGATGATAACGATGCTGTATAATTTAGATAATATAAGGTTTAAAATCAGAAATAAGTTCAATTTCATGGGAATTTTTTTAGACTATTTTTTTGTGGTTTGGTCGATGGTTGAGGCGTGAGATGAAAATGAATCGAAAACAGAAGTGGGTGGAGGAGCTCTCCGCAACTACTCTTGATACTTCTCAACCATCCTCGTCCATGTCTCCTACATGGGTAAATAAGTGGAGCCTAATGTGGATAATGATTCTGAGGATCTCAAGCTGAAGAAGCAGGTAGAATTGTACATTAAGAGGGTCTGGGAGCCTCACCAAACTTTGCAGTAAAATGTGCTGAAGAAAATTGAGTAAGTCTCTATCTGGATCTGAATTTGTACCTCTGTTACCGGAGTTTGTGGATTGAGGTGCCTTTGAGGCCTGTATCATTCGAAACACTCTATGCGTGTGTTTGAGTTTTGAATTATTTGTATGTAATTGTTGAAGTGTTTGATGTTGGGATATAGAGAATGCCAAAAATTTCCATATCTTACCCTTACAACTAGTCATTTAATGTTATCTTTTGTGGAGATTAATTTTTCCAAAATCGAAATAATACTTCTGTACTACAAATGACTTGAAGATGGTTATTAAAAACACATATTTTTGCATGTTGCAATAGAATATATGTTTTTAATAAGATCTTTGAAATGCTATAATTAGGTGTACATGATTTTTTTTAATTACTGTTAATTGTTTGGTGGTGTACACATGATCATCACAATTGATACACATCCAATCTATATCATGCTAATGCAAATCTTGACAAAGTTTATATTTTTTTAGATATTTAGATATTTCTAATATGACATGTTCAAACAAATTTTAAATTACAAGCAATATAACAATGATAAAAACCTTGAAAATTACAAATATATACTTGTTAGTTAGATGTGGTATACACATATCAATTTTGGACTCAATTTATTGACTCTTTATACAAAATTTACAAATATTTTAACAAAATCTACAAAATTTTTGTTTTACATTTTGTTGTATGAGATATCATTTTTTTAATAGTCATTGCTATTATTTATCAGCAAGTTTATTAAATTACTTGTCAGTTAGCTTTGGTACACATATATCAATTTTGGACTTAATTTATTGAGACACTTTATACAAAAGTTACAAATATTTTAACAAAATCTACTAAATATTTATCTTACATTTTGTAGCATGAGGCATTATTTTTTTATCATTTATTATTGTCAATTAAGTCCTTATATCATGACATATTCATTACAATTAGTTTTTTATATTATTTTTTAATAATTAAGGCAAGCAAGTCCAAGGTGTTCTTAATCTGATTGATCTTGTTGGAAGTGAGCGGAGTGGAGCAGACACTGCTAGATTGATGGAGATCATTGTAACTAAATAGAATCTGAACTCCTTGGCTAGTGTTATTGAACCGTTGGCTAAGAAGTGAGCTCAAATTTCTTATAGAGACTCGCAGCTGACACAAATACTGGAAGTAAGTTTTTTTTTCTCTTTAGCTTTATGGCATTTATAATCTAAATTGATTCGATATTTTTTCAATAGCCTTTCCCCAGAAGAGGGAGCAAGGAATTTTTTTAGGCTATTGTTTGTGGTTTGGTCGCTGGTGGAGCCTTGAATTAAAAATGAATCGAAAACAGAAGTGGGTGGAGGAGCTCTCAACAACTACTCTTGGGACTTCTCAACCATCCTCGTTCATGCCCCCTACAAGGGTAAATGAGTAGAGCATGATGTGGATAATGATTCTGAAGACCTCAAGCTGAAGAAGTAGCTGGAATGGTACATTAAGAGGGTTCGGGAGCCTAACCAAACTTAGTAGTAGAATGCGCTGAAGAAAATCGAGTAAGTCTTTATCTGGATCTGAATTTGTGCCTGTGTTACTAGAGTTTGTAGATTGAGGTGCCTTTGGGGCCTGTATCATTTGAAACACTCTATGCTATTGTGTGTTTGAGTTATGAATTATCTGTGCGTAATTGTTGAAATGTTTGATGTTGGGGTAAAGAGAATGCCAAAAATTTCCATATCTTACCCTTACAACTAGTTATTTAATATTATCTTTTATGGAGATTAATTTTTCCAAAATTGGAATAATACTTCTGTACTACAAATGACTTGAAGATGGTTATTAAAAAACACATATTTTTGCATGTTGAAAAAGTATATATGTTTTTAATAAGATCTTTGAAATGCTATATAATAATTAGGTATACAAGATTTTTTTAATTACTGTTATTTATTTGGTGGTGTACACATGATCATCACAATTGATACACATCCAATCTATATCATGCTAATGCAAATCTTCACAAAGTTTATATTTTTTTAGATATTTAGATATTTCTAATGTGACATGTTCAAACAAAACTTAGATTACAAGCAATACAACAATGATACAAATCTTGAAAATTACAAATATATACTTGTTAGTTAGATTTGGTATACACATATCAATTTTGGACTCAATTTATTGACTCTTTATACAAAAGTTACAAATATTTTAACAAAATCTACTAAATTTTTGTTTTACATTTTGTTGCATTATATATCATTTTTTTCAATAGTCATTGCTATTATTTATCAGCAAGTTTATTAAACTACTTCTTAGTTAGATTTGGTACACAAATATCAATTTTGTATTTCATTTATTGAGACACTTAATACAAAAGTAACAAATATTTTAACAAAATCTACTGAATATTTATGTTACATTTTGTAGCATGAGGCATTATTTTTTGTCATTTATTATTGTCACTTAAGTTCTTATATCGTGACATATTCATTACAGTTAGTTTTTTATATTATTTTCTAATAATTAAGGCAAACAAGTCCAAGGTGTTCTTAATCTGATTGATCTCGCTGGAAGTGAGCGGAGTGGAGCAGGCACCGCTAGATTGACCGAGACCACTACAACTAAATAGAGTCTGAACTCCTTGGCTAGTGTTATTGAATCATTGGCTAAGAAGTGAGCTCATGTTTCTTATAGAGACTCGCACCTGACACAAATACTGGAAGTAAGTTTTTTTTTTCTCTTTAGCTTTATGGCATTTATAATCTAAATTCATTCGATATTTTTTTCAATAGCCTGGAGCAATATTATCTTGATCGTCAACATCCCTCCAGCACACTCATCAGTGAGGATATCTATCGCCTCATTGCGATTTAGGCAGCTAGCGAGTTTGATTTTGAGCAAGAAGGTGGCCTTCGCATTCCTTGTCATGGGCAAGACTTTGAAGAGGTATTGATCAAGTGCTTTCAAATGCACAAAACTATGCCCAAAATTAAGAAAAAAATGAGAAGGTCCAAACCTTAAGGTAATTAGCCCTCACCAAAATATTTAATCTAATTAATCCTTTTTACTATGATTGTTACCACCTTATTATAAAAATCATATTACTCAAATAATTGGGTGGGTGAAGGTTAAGTCCATTGTTGAATTATTGGACAAGAATGATTTGGTACTTGAATAGTGAAATCGTTGGAATATTATTTAGGTGCAAAGATTTTTATCAAGCATAGATTTTGGTACGTGTCGTACACTTGAATCAGTAGATATTTTAACCAGTTAGTCAATTTCTAGGGAATCATTTGATTTGCCATTCCAATTTTATATCAGTCTAATTTCTGGTCGATCTTTTTACGCATTTCCAGATTTCTTCTATTCTTAGTTAAAATCATTGCATTGATGTGAGTAAGGTGGTTGGGATTTTTCGGTTAAAGATATACTGTTTTATTATTTTTAAATTTTGAACCTTATATATAATATGAAAGTAGGTTGAGCATCATCTCACTCATCATTAAAGTTAAACTTGTGTAACTTCCAACATAATATGAAAAGAGTTTGTTGGCATTTGATAGGTACAAAAATGTTGGGTATGTCCTTTTAATAAATAATAAGTGAGCTAAATATTATCATATTTTTATTCTACGAAGTTCTAAAAGGACAATATATTTTTGCAAATTGACAAGAAAAAATATTTATTGTTTTGTAATTTGATACTTCATATCGTTACAAGATATGAAAAATGAATCAAATGATATTCCCAACCAAGCTTTCTCCCAACTAACAACAAAATAAAGACGAGCCATTACATAATAGGTGCAGCTAGGTTTGTCTAATTATACCACTTCCACGTACAATATACGGTTCCACTTGAAAATGATATATAATAAGGAAAATTAGGATAAAGTCCTTTTACTTTGGAGTTTCAACTGTTTTAATCTCTACTGTTTAAAAATTACTCTTTGAATCTTTACTACGCATAATAACCGAACTTTTTAGTCCCTAAGAGTCAACATAAATTTTTTTATGACCATTATACCTTTTTTTTAAAAAATTAAACCAAATTAATAAAACCTAACCTAACCCAACTGATTCAAACTGACAAAATCAATTAAACCAAAACCCAAATTAACCCGAATCAATTAATTAACCAAAACCCAAACTAACCCAAACCAACTAACTAACCAAAAACTCAAACTTACCCAAATCAGTTAGCTTTTTAGACTCGAAGAGAGGCGGTAAAGTGTTTACCAGGTGAATTTTGAGTTCTCCAAGGATGAAGCCAAGGCGCCGCTACGAATTACATCTCCTGGAGTCCACTACTCCACTCTGGCGGCATTTCCCGACGAGGAGAAGATTGCCGTGGCTACTCGTCAGTGGGGAAATAGCTATCGACATGTTCAGATATTCGAGCTTAAAACGATGTTGTTTATCCCAGTCACGGAGCCGTTAAGCCTTAGCTTCCACCATTACAACCCATTCGTCTCACCAGATTCTTTCTCCTTTGGGTAGGTTTCGAGGGAGCTCAACTGGCCCGGGGAAGCCGAAGTTGACGATCCTGCTCATCGAGCAGGTGGCCTCACCGGTGAAGAACCTCTGATGGCATAACGGACGATAGCGAGGAGGTCATGTGCGAGGTGAAGATACTAATGAAGGAAGATTTAGGGAACAATGCATTCCCTTCGTGCACCCCGGACGGGAAATCTCTTGTGTTCAGGTCCAGACGAAGCGGTTACAAGAACCTTTACGTTCTTAGCGGTGGATCCAGGTCTTGAAATAGGCCTCCATCGGGGTCGGGGATCACCGATCGAGGAGGATCGTTGATATAGATCGGGCAACTTGGGTGCGGTAGCAGCTAACACGATGGTCGAGTCTTGATAGAGAACTGCTCATTTTGGAACGATGACGGTGATAGTGATTGCTCATTTTGGAACGACGATGGTGATAGTGATGGGCGAGTCTTGGATTTGGGTTAGTTAATTGGTTTGGGTTAGTTTGGGTTAGTTAATTGGTTTGGGTTAGTTTGAGTTTTGGTTTAATTGATTTGGTCGGGTTGAGTCAGTTGGGTTAGGTTTTATTGATTTGGTTTAATTTTAAAAGACATGTATAATGGTCATAAAAAAATTTATGTTGATTTTTAGGGACTAAAAAGTTTAGTTATTATGCATAGTAGGAATTAAAAATTAGTTTTTAAACAGTATGGACTAAAACGGTTGAATCCCCAAAGTATAGGAGCTTTAGCCTAATTTTCCCATAATAATATATGGTTCCGACTTCCGCAGTGATTGTAAAGAGTTTGAATCATAACGATTTAATTTCGTATCAATTTTCTTTTATCATAATTATGTTATTCAAATATTTTTTTTCGGAGTTTAGAGTTCAACGCTAATTGCATTTAACATAACAAAAAGCCCAAAAAATGAAAACTACTTGATTTGAGGATTTGACATCCGGGGGTCGAGATGGGGCGGGGGTTTTCTTTTTGTAAGTACTTACTTTTTCTATTAATAAAATATACTTGTAAAAAAATAATCCGACTTCGATTCTCGTCAATAATGTAAAGGTATTACATCATATATATAAATCACAGTAAATTCAACAATGTTTGGATGCAATCTGGTCCAAGTCCAAACATTAATAACGTATTCATCTTCTCAAAATCTACCTTATTCGAGCTATATAATTGATATTTTTTTTCTTCCAAAAGAAAATGAAAAAAATAACAAAAACTCTATAAATTAATCAAAACAAATCCCATTCTATATTATCATCTACAAGTTTGCGGATTATGAGGAGTTGTATTGAGCTCATAACTCTCAGGAGAATAACAATAGACGCTATTATTATGAATCTCCACGTCCAAATGATTCATCCCCAAGTCATGCAAGTTGGCTGCTCCCTTCTTCTGGTCCACAACTTTCAATATCTTTTCAAACAAGGATACCTCACATGGTATCTTGAGCACCCCTTCTTGTTGGAACCCAAACTCCTCCTCAGCCTCCCTAAGAAGCATCCCAAATGCTTGGTGGCCCAAGTACTCTGTAGGGATAATGTACCTCTTCAGCTCCTTCCCAACGCAGACAGCGAGGTACCCTTTCGGGACAAGGTCACTGTTTCCTCCTCCATTGAAGGCTGCACTTGAGACATCTGTGAAGGATAGTGTCCTCTTGATGAACTTGATGCTCTTGCTTCTACTAAGGTTGCTGTTAACTTCTTTGGATGTGTTGGCCAGCTTCTTCCACTTCTTGATTATCTGTTGGAGCCTAACTATGTCACTTATTTTGCTGGACTTGCCCCTTGGACATTGTTGTTCCATTGTGGAAGAGCTAGAGAATTTGTTGTTTTTGTGATGTGGGATTTTGTTGCTTGTTATTTTGATGAGATGGAATTAGGAGGATTGTTACAAGTGGGATGGTGTTAGAGGTGGTAGTGAGAATTTATATAGGAGATGCTTGGCCAGTGGGTCATCATGTAAATTATTTATATTACAGATATTTATTAAGTTAGCTCGCATTTGTAATTCTCAAACTCTAAAATTTAAGTAACTTGAGATTGTATGATATTCTGATATTAATAAACATATTAATTTAGATTCAAGTTAATGTAAAACTTTTGAAATGTTGCACAAATTTTCTAACAAATATTTGACATTATTGATATAAGTGTTGCTAACTTGAACAACATCTCACCGATTTTATCTACTGATTTGGTGATCAACTTGTAATATTTTGTGTGTGAGAGCAGTGATTAAGTATTTGGTCAGTGCATATTTAATAAGTGCCATGTGATAAGAGAAAAATTAATCATTGTAGTTAGACTACATTGGTTGGGGGTGCAACTGACTTAAGAATAGCCCATCAGAACTATCTGGGGTTTATTTATTTAATCCCTAGATTATTAAATTCCAATTTGCCAAGTTTAACTATGCCTTTCGTTACTTTTTTATGTTTTTCATTAAACGACTTCACCCAATCAACTCTCCCTCTTTCGCCCTTTTTTTTGGCGGGTTCTTAATCTTCTGATCTTGTTTAGGATTTTATTGCGCGATAAGCGAGATTGGATATATTGAGTAAGTAAAAATTGTAGTGATTACAAGATGGTTTGCGAAAAAAACAAGTAAAATTGTTTAGATTATTAATCTTTACAATATGGTTGGCGAAACATAATTATTTTGCTGCAAATCGGTCATCAGTTAATTTTGAGCTGTAGAAAACGGAACACACTTATACTATGCCTGATCATGTAGTAATTGAATTGTTGAAAAATCTCATATTAAAAGTAAATAGTTTTTTTTATAAAGTAAATAGACCTTTTATTACTCCATGGAATTTACAAAGAGGTAGGGGCAGAGGTTGCAGAGAGCAAACCACAGCCAAGACAGAACTGGAGAGATTAGTTACAGACACGTAGATAACTTGAAATTGAGAAACAAGACTAAGAGAACTACACCAAAGAAAAATATAAAGTTGTTGTACTTAATTTTTTATAATAAAAAAATAATTCACGAAAGATGTTCTATAGGATATAAATATTTTAATATCGCATAGAATTTATCGATCTCTCATGACATCTTATGTCTTGTTTCATAACACGAGAGGTAAAGCGAAAGAGTGTCATCCACCCATCTCTTAATATTTAAGATAGAATACAAGATTATAACACATAGCTCGATATTTTGACAATTACGAAAACATACTTTTGGTAATTAACATCCCAAATTAGATATTGGTGTTGCAATTACTTTAAAAAAAAATTGTGTCAGTGTCCACAAATAGTTAATAATTCCAATTTGTTATGGATGCAAGTTGCAACCGCTTCAACAGTCAAACCTCCACAAAGCATCTGATGCTTACCTATGACATTATTATAACTCTTGAATTTCATTAACTTTGTTCTTGTATGGTAATGATATGGTGTCCCAATAAATGTCATCCACAGATTTTGGGCCTTAAAAATTCATCAACGGTTATGGTTTCTACCTTATTTTATTGGATTCTGAGTTCTCTAAAGATCGTGGCAGATGGGACTCAAGAAATTCCATGTGAGAGGCTCAATATTTTATGGTGAGTGATGGAAGGTACAATTAGAGGACTACCAAGTTGACGCTTCCATGAAAGCCTTCTATTCATTTTTCATTTATCTTAAATGTCTAAAATAGTGACGAGTTTATTAGTGTCAGACCCTATTTAGTTGTAGATAAGATGCATCACGAATTTTTTTTAACGATTATTCATTTTAGTACTATTATGGTTCAAGTACATCTGACTTCATAATTTTTATAAGATACAATGTATAAGCGCTAATATGAATACACTATTTTTCTTAAGTAAATAATTAACTTTATACCAATCAAATTATTGCAGGAGTGGAGTGTGTCATTGATGGCATGTTCCAATTGAATATTCTATGTGAGATCAATGTTATGACACTCGTAAATTTAGTTTCTCGGGAAAGAGCAAATGTTAATATAAAAAAACTATGGTTGCAACTAAATTTCAAGTACATGATATCTGCTCCCAAGCTCCAATTCTTTCTGAATTGTTCTTTCTTTTTTCCAGGTGCGAATTAATGAAAAAATAACTAAGAAATAATAAAAACGGACACCTTATACTCGGACGGACATTTTATTTTCATAATCCCGTACGACTTTTTTTTTTCAAAGATTCCTACCGGAATAGTTGGGAAAAGACATGAGGTGATAGATCTTATGTTTCTCTTACATTTTTGTGGCTGACTTGTTATAAATACAATCTATTAAACATCGAAGAGCAGAGGTTGGTGCAAGTGGCACATGTTGATTCATTTAACTAGTCTTAAATTTAAGTTTTGTAAATAGAGAAAACATGATTGAAAGTGTTGTCTTTTTATTACTTCTAACCAGGCTTGAACATACTACACGCCCACTCAATCAATTATTACATATAGGGTAATATACAACAAAAAAAGTAATAAACATAATATAGTGACAAATAATAAGAAGTTTATATGGTCTATTACCGTTGATCTAAGTTCCGTTTATTTTCATATAAAAATAAAACATTCACCATTGTTGAAAATATTTGAGTTTACAAGTGCATCTATTAAAAGTTTATTGGAGATATTAAGAAGTCCAAAATACATGTGTAGGCATCCGAATACTACGCGAGTTCGACTAAAAATAACAATTTCTAGATATATTTTTTGCCTTCGAAAATGACATTCAAATATAGTTTAGTAAAAAATTTGATCATTCACAAACGATTGATAAAATATTTTTCGAAAATTTAAGAATAGTTAATTCTTTTTCAAATTCGAAATCGAAAAGATTTGCTCTTACACATAGCAAGGAAGATAATAAAGAAAAGGATATTATTTCTTTCATCACTTATAAGTTGTTAGAGACGAATGTCGTACACATTTTTGAATGAGAGAAAGAAATGAAGGGCATCTTCGTTCGTAGTATTTCTGTATTTGTAATGTTTGAATTAAAAACAAATACGTTATCATTCGCACCATTTTTAGTTAGTCTTCTATCACTAGTTTTTATGCACAATGTACGTCCGTCTCGACATTAAATAGTAGGAAGACTAACAATTAAGGCAACAGAATGTGGTTCTCTTGGTCTTTAGTGTAATTAAGAAATGAAAATTAATGCAAGGAAATTAATTACTCGGTCAATAGTCAAAGAAAACGGACAAGATCGTACAATTTGGTAATCTCAATGTCCACTAATCGAAGTTGGGCACAAATCCATACAATAGGTTAACTGAAACCATCTTGCGTCGGTTAGTATATCATCGTATTATCTGAAAAAACTACTTACAACATTCTAACTCATCGTCTTGAGTTCGAGCCAGCGATAAGCCTTGGCTAAGCTTTGTGTTAAATACTTGATTTGATTTAGACTAGTTATTAGTTAGGTTATTGGGTATCCGAATACTAGAAATATGACCCAAAAAATATAGATATTTTTTATATCATTATAGATTTATTGGCATGATTAATTAAAATTTTATCTAAAATAAATTTTTTAGAATGATTAAAATTTTCTAGCAATTAATTAAAATAGTTATGTCACGTTCGAACTCGAAACTTAATTAAAAGATCACGACGAATTGATTCTATTAGTTATGTATAAAAACATATTGTCCTGAGAGAAGTTTCTTTTTGTGATCTCAATAATTTATTAACAATTACGAAGACCAATGATGAATCTCTATAGAGGTTGAAAAACTTGTAATCGTTTGTAGCTAGCATGGGCGTTTCTAGAGGATTGCACCATGATTTAACTATGTAGATGCATCTTCTTATGCACATGATATCTGCACATGGAAATCTGGGGAAATAAAATGACAAGTTGGTGTAGTCTCCTGTCACTCTCTATCTGCTCCAGTTCTTAATTTAATTTTTTGGTATTATTTCGATACGAGTCTATGAAATGATCATGCGTTAATATAGTGAATTAAGATATAGATTTTAATATTTTAGGTTAAATCCACTTTGTTATTTTGTGGTTTCGCTACATTATCTTGGGTTTTTAATTCTGTAAACGTACAATTTACTTGGGGGACAACTAAGTGACACTCGTCGATTCCAATTATTTGAGTTATCACATGTATGATGTTAAATCATTAATTTATATGTCTGATTTCATATCAATAATTTCATTCTTGATGAATGTCACTTCACTAATTTGAAGAAAAATGGACAAATTTGACATCATTTAGATTCAAATTTGGACCAAAAAGAAATCGACGATGTCACGCAGAGAAAATTAATAACGGTGTAACATATAAATAACATAATTGACGTGACATGATACACTAAAATAATTAAAATAATTGAAGTTAGCAAGTGTCACTTGATTGTCAGTCGAGTAAGACTTCTATAAATTAGTCGGAGAACCTCTATAAACAAAATATGCTTCAAGACTAATCAATATGGTATTAGTAGATGATGATATGCATATGTCATAGACTATACCAATAAATTATTTACAATACCATATTAGAAATTGAAACCTAGTAGCCGGATTTCTGAATATCAAAATTATGCAATTGCTACTTGTGTCTATTAATTACCACAGAAGGTGGCCCCGTCTCGTAAAGGTGGTTCATTGCACACAAGCAAATGATAGAGCCGGAGGATTCTCCTGCAACGAACCTTTGTTTCCTTGTCACTTTGGGCCCTTTTCCAATCATCAAATTTCCCCATCCAACAGAAAATAATGTTCGGATACGATTCTCCGTGTTCAAATCTTTTTTTAGCTTTTTTGGGTGCTATCTGTGGCATTCTATTATTGATCTAGGTATCAATCAATACAAATTATATTCAGAAAATTGTTGCTTTATTTTCCTAAGATATAATTTTATAAACTGGCAAGTATTTCCGGTAGTCTGTTTGTGATACCCCGTATATGTACTGTGTGAAAGACTTAAGTGATTTAATTGTTACTATCCATACCAACAAGGTGCACCTTCTTTTCGGGCGCACATCCTGAAAGAACTTCAAGGTTAAACGCGTTTGGCCGAAGGTAGGATCAGGATGGGTGACCTCGTGGAAAGTTTCCCAGGGTGCGTGCGAGTGAGGACAAAACACGCTGAAAAGACCCGTGTTGGTACAGTGGAGCCAGTCGGTCAAATCACGGGGCGTTACATTTGGTATCAGAGCGAACTCGACTTGTACGGTGTGATTCGGGGACCGAATGCACCTACAAGCGAGGGATTCTGGGATTGTGTGTATCTGGCGCGACGAGGACGTCGCGTATTTAAGGAGGGGTGAATGTGATACCCCGTTTATGTACTGTGTGAAAGACTTAAGTGATTTAATTGTTACTATCCATACCAACAAGGTGCACCTTCTTTTCGGGCGCACATCCTGAAAGAACTCCAAGGTTAAACGCGTTTGGCCGAGGGTAGGATCAGGATGGGTGACCTCCTGGAAAGTTTCCCAGGGTGCGTGCGAGTGATGAGAAAACACGCTGAAAAGACCCGTGTTAGTACAGTGGAGCCAGTCGGTCAAATCACGGGGCGTTACACTGTTGAGATAGTTTAGGGAGAGTGATGCGAAAATATGGTAACCCACGTAATCTGACTTCTAAGAAATTGGACAATTTTTCATAGTGATATGTACAATTAAGAATTTCTCACTTATATTATTTTTATCCGCGAATAGCTACGCTAATCCTATTCCACTTCCACTTGTTCTATGCTTTTGTATAGTGTTTTTCTCTGTAAATTTTTATATCGTTAATATATTTTATTGGCGAAAAAAACAGCACGTAATCTTCTATGAAGGTTGGGAACTGACAGTTCTGAAACTGTAGAACTAGGTTAGATTTTGATTTTTTTTAGCTAAATCATAGATTTAAAAAAAAATTATCGGTTGTACCAACAACTGTCATGGAATCCTTTAGGAAGATTTCAGTTCACGTTACATATTTTCGAAACTTTATCAGAGATTCTAGAACCTTGGCTAGGCCTAGACGAAGGGACAAATTCAATAATCTAAATAAGGTTTTTACTCAAAATATTCTAAATATAGGCTATCTCAACTAAATAGCAAGTAATTATGTTCATGAAAATTTTATAAGATTTGTTTACCGTAAGCGGGACCATCTCAGTGCTAATTGCTTACACGGAGACATTATGTCGTATGAGAGATTGTGCATAATCCTGCTTCCAAAACCCTAACAGAGAAATTTTGGTGTAAGATTTGTGTTATAATCCTGCTCCTAATACTGCTTACATCCACATGGGTAATGATAATTAAGTATCTAATTACCCCAATGGTGAAATTATTAGCCCCTCACGTGGTGATGTCTCTTTGCAGATATGCTTCTACTTCGCCTATTTGGTTACTAGAAATCGTTACAAATCGTGACAATGTTTTCTTAAATTCGGATTAGCAATTGTTATTATAAATCAGATGCTCAAGGTAGGCTATATCCTTTAATTGGATTTTCATCGAAACCTCAATTTTAATTAGAACAATGTATTGTCACTTAATCTACGTGGTCGGTGGCAGTGATAATAACAAAGGCATTGAATGTGATGTAGTGGACAGAAAAATATTGGTTAGCAAGCGATCAATCAGTAGAGGAAATGATAAGGCATGGAGGAGATTTTCTGCAGAAAAAGGTCACACGTGAAGCCCTGCATCTACATGTCCACATGAATATCATCTCTGTAATGGTTTCACTTCATGTGCACCTGCTAAAACAGATACAATAATATTCAAGTACCTGATTGCAGAGACCCGAATCGGACCGGGACGATATCTGATAACATCATATATGCAATTATTTGATCAGTCTCAATCATTTGGATACACAGCAGAGATACAATAGTAGTTTCGCCTCATCAACATTACGTCCACTGTAAAATATCTCGAACTTACCTTGTCAACAAATAGCAAGCAAGCCAGGCTAAAAAAATGGGTCCGTAAACACATAATTACGAATGCAGCAGTATCGATCTCCAAGACAGCGGATTAACATGCACAATGTCAATGAAACAATCATGTAACTTGTATATTAATAGAATTAGCAGGATCAGAAAATACATCCTCTGTTCAAACGAAAAGGAGAAGACGTCCTATTGATGGTCAAGACACTGGCTCTAGAATGGAATTGCACTTCCGGGCAATTATGTTTTCCAGATGTAATGGAACTAGAAGCGAAGGCCAAGAATGTTAAAAGACGATGAATTTATCGGGATGACTATATACAACATATTGTATGTACATGATGATATCTATGACTTCCGACTGGTGCGCACAATAACAATCCTAGCCTTCCCAACGAATGCAAGGCCTTTGAGGATGCACACGCAAGAGATGAAACAACATTCGTCAAAACAGAGCTAGCAATGCTTCCACAAACTACACACAATACCGTGCAGCGGAACCATGGCTACCTGCCCTGACCACAAAATTATTGAGCATCATTTCTCATGCAGCGCATGGCCTTCCAAGACCACAATCCCTTTCGAATTAGATGTCAACCGTGCAGCCTCCAACCAGCAGCAACAGCAATTAATACGAGATGCATCAAAATTGGGGCACCAACAAAACTCCTGATTGAAACTTGATATCAGTCCATTGCTACGATTCTTTTTTCCCCGACCGATGATTTGGATTTTGGGAAGAACTTCTCTTCAAAGATGGACCTGCTCAAAAATAAATGGCATGGTAAGCAACAACCCTTCTCTGCACCAGCTTTCTTTCTTGTTTGATGAGGAAAATTTTAATGAAAAGCATGGGGGTGCGTAACCACGTATAGCAAGTAGAGAAAACACAATCCTCCAAAGAATTGACAACCTCAAGCTCAATGCTATTCTCTTGGCCCCTCGAAAATGCAAGATTGTTAAGCCCTCGCCCACAACCTCTATGCACATGCACAGGAACAAGATAATGCTCTAGCCAATGAAATTCTTTTCTTTGGTACAAGACACATATTTACAACACAAATTTACATGTTCTGATCTTGCTTCAGGTCACTTCCCAATCCAGAAAAGACACTATGAAAGGAACAAAACACAAGAAAATAACTCTCCAAGGAATCCGCTAAATGAACTTTTGAGCCCTAGATTTGTGCTATCATATACTTAACAAATAACAAGATGCATCTTATCCTTACTAGGAATCTAGGAGAACTAGACAGATCCCACAAATTGGAAAGAATTATGTATCAACAAGAGTAAACCATGTATCAACAAGACAGCGGTACATCACTTACATTTGCTTGCTTTGGGTGGTCTGTTTCCACCATGGGCATTGGAAGTAGGAGAACGAGGCCGTTTGCCAGTAGCCATTGATTTCTTTGATGTATCTGGCCCTTTGGTAGAAATTAAGGACGTGTAAAGAATAGCATCAACAGCTTCCCTTTGTTGTTTTCGTTTAGCAGCAATATCCACAGAACTACCCTTGTGGGATGCATTAGTATCATTATGTGCATCCATACCTTCTAGAGCTCTGTCGGCTGAAGTTGACACTTCCATGGCACTCGAACAGTTCTCCCTCTTGGAAGATTTCTTTTGACCTCCTGGCTTATTCACCTTCAGGTTCTTATGGCCATCAACAATTTGTTGATCAGAATGGTCCAAATCCATCCCCGTAATCCTCTGTTTTTCTTCCTTTTTACTGCTGCGAGCTTTCCTACCAAAGTCACTTTTCCCAGCACCTTCCTTGCCCTTACTATGACCACGGCTGATGCATTCTCTACCTTCAGACTCTGAACTTTTTGACTTGCTGTCACTGGAATCTACAGAGAGATGACCCATTTTTTCTGGAAGATCATTCACGTCTCCAACTTTTTTCTTGGGCAGGAGATCTTCATTCTTTGACAAGTGACTGGCACCTGATGTTACTTTGGGTTCGCTGTTAGCAGAAGTGTCATGCCGCATTCTCTCTTTTGATGCAGACCTTGGTTTGCGATCCTTCCTCTTACCAGGCTCAGCAAAGGATCTAATATAATCACACCGTTCATGATGTGGATTTTTTACAGAAGATTTGATATCACAGCATTCGCTAGAAGCTGCTTTAAATAATGACCTATATGGCCTTTTTCCTGAGATAATCAAGTTTCTCTCTCCGGCATCCTTTAACAGTGCAGCCCAATCCTGGTTGGTTCGCAGAGTAGCTGCGCAACCCAAAATCCAAAGGGAAAGCTTGGCCCTAGTCAACGCAACATTCATCCTTCTTACATCAGCAACAAACCCGATACTTTTTGAGTTGAATGGGGATGTATCAGAACATGAATCAACTGCTCTAACGGTGGACAGTATCAGTATGTCAACCTCCCGGCCTTGAAAACCGTCAATAGTATTGAACTCCATGTCAGCTGCTACAGAAGAGCCAAAAGCACTAGAAAATCGAGAACGCAAGAGTGACAATTGACACTTGTAAGGAGTTATGATGCCAATTCTTCCTCCAACAAACTCAGATGGGTACCTGGATAGAACGTTAAATGAAAAATCATCCATATTGTAACTGTGAGAATCAGTTATTCCTTTTAAAGATTTAATTTTGTACCTCATCTTGAAAAACCTAAGAAGTTCAACCAAAGCTTCAGCTTCATGCTCATTATACATGGACATCGCACCGGTGTTTTTATCCCGTAGCTCCTTGCCATCCACGATGTCATAAAATACATATGGTCCAAGGCTGCGGCTTTCATGGAAGGATGCTGATTTTCTGGACATTTGCTCTCCATTCAGCAATTTACCATCATAAAAATGCAATGAAGGGAACCGGCAAATCTCAGGATGCATCCTATACTGAAAAAGCAAAGAGCGTATGACTTCAGTTTTCTAGGGCGGTACAGGATACATTGACAATATTGCTCCCAACTTGAAGTTTTAAATCATCCACTGCCATGGTGGCATGATAAACCAGAAAGGAACAAATTAAATATAGAGTGGTCCATGTTGCTAATGGACAACTTCATCACTATCACCAATTCTGAGTTAGAAAATTTTATAAAAACAAAGACACAGCAAATAGGCTACTGATATGGAATTAAATGCACTTAAGCTTCACCTGTTTTGTTAGCATCACTACATGATGACCAGCTCTTTGCAACCGCTCAAACATGCTGCATTCATATAGAAACTTGCTGGCAACATTAGAAAGTACAGTTGCAGGAAGCTGCTTTGGATCGCCAACCTGTTACAAGTACATCACGTGAGACGTAGTTCAAATACTCCATATGATAAGAAAGATATATAGTACAGTGCAAACTGCTTACCATTACGCACTTTGCTGCAGTGGACTTTAAAAGTTGCAAGGGAATCAAAGTGGCAGGTTCAAGGGCCTAGAAAAATGAAATTCTTTATCAGATATAACAGGCTGTTTTCATGAAAAACATTTAACAGAATGAAGCCAAAGCTTACTTGAGCTGCTTCATCAATAATTACTGCATCAAATAGGGTGTTTTCAGATAGAGTTCCAAACTTGTGGATTGACATTGACTCAGAGCAGACTGTGTAAAGGTCCCCACCGCAACCACTCAAAGTTGTTACAACAATCTCAGCTTCTTTTAAAATTGATTTCCTCAGCCTATTCCTCTGGTTTCTAATTTCTTCTCCAGTTCTCCTCTCTCGTGCCTGAGCAGCACTAAGATCCTTATAGATCTGTTTCTTTTGTTCATATAGTTTTCGAAGCTTGTACTCTAACTGAACATCTGACATTTCCTCTCCGTCGTCTCCTTTAAGCATTGCATCTTCTGCAGAAGTTTTGATCTCTGAACTGCAATCCAAGTTTGCACGCTTTGCTTCATAGAACCTGATGCGGTCTGCTAGCTTTTCTAAATTAGAACGCAATGCTGTAGAAGAACTCATGTTTGAACTAGCATTAGCATCAGTTATGCACATCCTTTCTTCCGTGAGACGATGATCAACAATTGTGTCAATAAAGAATGGTAGGGAATTAGGATGGACTGTTTTTGCATTACCAACCCTAACAAGGTATGGCTTATACTTTTGCCCATCACCTCCATAGAGTCCTTCGCTAGCAATCCTGGAAACTAACTCATCGACAGCAGCATTCGATTGTGCACAAATAAGCACCCTTCTCCTGGCAGAACTTTCTGTCATCTTCTCATTCCTTTCCTTATCATCATTTAATTGCTTAGCCAAGGCGGCATCTTGCCATGCCCTTGCAATTGCAACTGACTGGTTAATCTTTGGCCTTGAATTTAAAGAAGAATAATGGCTCTGTTTTGGAAGTCTTTCTGAATTGTTTGACTCACTCACACCCCGAAGTATAGCAAGCAAGCCACTGACTATGGCCAGAACAGTGCGGGTCTTGCCAGTGCCTGTGATGAAAAGACTGTATCACAAACACAGAAAATGTTAAACACAATAGCGATATTGGGTAAAAGGTATACCTGGAGGACCCTGAATAAGGGATAATTCAAAGCTCTTCTGCAGCTTGGGTAATCCAACCGCAACTTCAATGGCCAGAAGTTGGCTTTCATTGAAAGAAGCCCTTAACATTTGCTCTAAGGGCTGAGAGAGCTTATTCAACACTCCTAAGGATCGATCAGCTTGGACAGGACCAGTGACAGGTTTTAGAATAGTCGATAGAATGGGAATATCCTTGATGGAGGACAGAGCTTGAAATTCCCGAAGTTGAGAAGTAATGCTCATGATGCGGCTCGCATGCCATTTGCTACGTTCAACAAGTTGCCTTCTAGCTTGATAAAGGCGTGACGAACCATTAAGAAAATAAAACCTGATAAGAAGGATACTCGAGCTTCTTTTATGGTCCCTCTCGCGTCTTTCAACCTGTAAACGACAGGTCCATTTATAGATGTTAGGTGTAATTGACAGAAACATGAGTGAGATATAAGCATCTACCAACAGTAGTGTGCATTCAAAACATAGCTGGAAAACAACTCCAGAAAGACCAAAACAATTTAAGTCCATAGAAGACAAGTGTTTGAACATCATTAGCCATGAAACAATACTTCACTGCAATTTAGGAGCAACCATGGCTAATTTATCAAGTCTGAGCTTTAACGGAAAGCATTTATGAAATACCCCCATCACAGCATAGGTTTGAGAGATGATAGTAGTTCTTTGACATTTAATATACAAAGAAAATAGAGCAGTTGATACTATATTAATAACAGAGATTGGAATGAAGGGGAAATTAAAGGTACTAACACAGCATCATGCGCCAGAGCTAGTTAGCAAATATGTCCATTACTGAGCATAACTGCATCAATACCACTTGACTTTCCCAAAAGATACAAGCATGTCTTGAAACATTCAACATATTCCCTTTTTTATGGATATTTAGAAAATATGCACAGAAGTCTTCTAGGGTGATTAAGCAATGATTACTTGCATTCACACCAGTGCAAATACGCATAGAAACATGCCTTGCAACTTGAACATGCATGACATAGGTGATAACAGAACATGAAACACACCTTTCCAACCACGTGGACCTCGTGAGAAGCAGACTGAGGAGCCTTTTTTGTTAGCAAAACAAGGTCATTTTCAGAAAAGCTTCTGGATGATGTGGCATCATTATCATCATGAACGAAGCGGAGAAGATGGAAATCGTCAACTCTTTCAACAGATAATACTGATAGGCACCCATAGTAAATGTCATCCCAGGAAGACATCTCCATGAAGGAATTGTACAATTGTGCTTTAAACTCCTCCAAGACGAATGGACGAAAAATGCCTACATATTCTTCAGGTGTCTGAAAAGATACAGGAACCTTCTTCAATGCATTAACAGTCTGATTCTCATCTTCATTGTTTGATGTCAACCCTACCATTGCAAAATAATCTATCTCCAATATCGGTTTATACCAATCATCAAGCCTGGGAGGCTTAAACCTTTTAACTCCAGACTCCCGTCTCAGTATTCCATGTCTATTTGCAACAGGACTTCTAAGCTGAATAAGCTGTCTTTTAGGCACAGGAATAACGAACTTTACCACATTAACCTGCTTCTTTAATTTTTCTGTTGAATCAAATGGATCTTCATCTATATCACGCACTAGCTCTCTTAATACAGAATCGCTCTTGTTCTGTACAGCAGTCATACAATTTCTTTCACCTTTGGAATTGGCAAAGTTATCAGAGGAACTTTTACTTTTTTCAGAGATCTCTGATGTACGAGAATTGTCTACATGTGATTTTCCATCCTTTTTACCCTTCTCCTTTTCACTTATGCTACTGAGAGGCAAAGGTGCTTTCTCAGTTAATTTTTCTGACTTTTGCCTAGTCAATTTAGGGCCAGATGACACATCTCTTACTTGGAATTTATCATCCAGATTCCTTATAGAACCAGCCGCACGGACCTTCTCCTTCAGCTCCCTATCAATGTTTGGAATCATCTCCACTGGACCATCAGCTCGTGAAGAGCATTTTGCAGGAATCGGGGCTCTTTCAATATTCCTCAGAGTATTTCCAGATTCAGAGGCAGATTCAAATGCCTTTGCAGGTGCTATCTCTTTTGGAGCATCATCATCAGAAAGATCTATGAAATTGCTTTTATGACCTAGATTTCTGGCCCAACTTGAATCAATTCCGTGCACAAACTTATCCACTTTGGAAGCAGGCTGCAATTCCATTGACAGATGCCCTTTTGCAGAAGACAAACTTTTTGATGCTGAAGCTTCAAGTAAATGTGTAGTGCAAGAAACCTCTTTGGATAATGAAACACGTAGGCTTGATACTTTTTCTGCCAATTTTTCAATATCTATACTGTCTGCAATAAAGTGAAACTTTGACACATTAGCATGTGCTTAAATTTGTAGAGTCCAGCAATCTTCACAATTCTAAATGATATAGAGGATTTGTAACAGAAGAAAAGCTCACCACATAAAACAAGAATCTCAATAGCCTTGATGTTTGAAGCAGTGGCATGACCACCACATTCTTTGAGCAGATTCAAAAGAGAAGTTACTGTTCGTTTCCAGTAGACAACAACAACCTTCTGTGAAGACTTTCCCCAGTCCAACAGATCATGAAGCCAGATAAAATCATTAGCCTCCTTCACCATCTTGACGGTGGTCCCAGAATGCCTTAGAAGTGATGAGCGAAGTATCCGAAAGGCAACAGGGAGGATCTCAAGTACTCGAACGCAAGTCATCTGAAACATGATGGAAACATTAATCAGAGCCACCAAGTAAAAATTATATCCCAGACAAGACCCTGTTCCAATATTGAAGCGTATGTGAGTTGCAGAAAGAGGTTCGCAGCACAAGCAAAGCACCCGCAAATGAGAACAAAAACACACTTAGCCAGCCCAAATGTGCATATTTAAACAACTTTCCACAGCACAGCCAATACCACCAAACACTGATTTACAAAGATTCTGAGAGTGACATATTGGAAGGTCATCATAATACCTGGCAAAGACTATAATCAATAAATGCCTTCCCTTCCACCAAACACTTCTTAATAGAGGACCATGCTGTTTCTGACAGCAAGGAGCGAAAACTTTCTTGCGCTTGTAGATCAATGTTCGATGAACGTCCATCAGTGCTTGCAGGCAAGGGATCGACAACTGGCTCAATAAGAAATCCACCTTGAGAAGAGTACTTGGTTGTATTCAGGGTATCAGAGGGATTTTTTTCCGCAGAATCTCGATCAACTGATTCTTCCTTAAGCAGCTTGCACAAAACAAAGAAAAGGTGCTGCAGATTGTGAAACTTGGAAACAACCGAATCCATTTGAACCTGTAAATAGCATATTCCAGAGGGTAAATGGACAGTCAGCTTCAGAGCAAGGTGAGTAACTACGCCCATTATTCTTCCAAAAGGAAACTGATCAGATGGTCTGCCTTCAGCTCTAAACAATAGATTGCAGAGGTCTGAAAAGATTTGCCCCACGCACTTGCCGCAAAAATATAACAAGAAGCACAGATGTCTACATGGATCAGATAACATTAAGACAACGCAGAATACAGTTTCTCCAGAATTTATCAAGCATTCAAGCCTAAACCTTATACATTTAGTTGCAGAGTTAGGTTTTCAGATTTTTTCTTTTTTGATTTTATTGAATCCAGCATTCAGTTTTTGATCAGTTTAAAGTGAGTAGGACATTTTGATGCTGAGAATTAGGGGTTAAAAATCTATACCAGTATAGAAGCCCAGCAAATTAATCAGAATATGCTTTCTTGCCTTACAAGAACATGGTTAAGCCACTAGCATATACCCAGAAGAAAAAAAAGAGTAGCATCAGATGACAGCTGGTATTAAATTATACTCGGTACTTACCAAATCCAAAGCATGTCTCAACCCAGAAAAGGTAGCTGACAGAGAATAATTGGAACAAAGAAACTTCAAACCAGAAGCCAGACCCCTTGTGTTTGAAACTTGTTCTAAAATACACTTCCCAAACTGCCTAACATTCTGCATCAGGTCAGAGAAAATTATTCAGCCAGACAGAACGTAGTCAATAATGTCTGCACACACAAACAGTGGCAATATATATATATACACACACACACATATATATATATATAGAGAGAGAGAGAGAGAGTTTCACACAAAGGTCAAATTCTAAGATAAGATATATAAGAGATCACTTTGATATTCTTACATCATTGGAATCCAGAAGCGAAAGGATCACACTCTCAGCCATACTTGGTTCCCAGGTCCACTGTTTTGGAAACTCGCCTTGCCCAATTTGGACTAGAAAATATTCAGTCAGCCTGCGGAAGCACCCACAAAGTTTGGAGTTGATTTATAGGTGACACTCGATATTGTTATTCAGCATAAAGAGAAAAGCAAGAGGTTAATTAAGGTTTCTGCACTCATTTTAAGAAATTCTGAAGGTTTTTAACAATAGGGTTAACTGCACGAGTAGCCTGGTGCTATTAAAGAACTGCAATGTACCATAGATGGTAATGAAAATAGGGATGGTGTCCCGGACTTTTGATGTTCTTGAGATTGTAATGAAAATAGGGATTTAGGGTGTAAAATTCGGGCCAGTTTTTTAATTATGGGTTTTGGAAAAGAAAAAACAAAGTTTGGAAATTGGAGAAAAACAAAGTTTTCCAGTGTTTTAACTCAGGTATTTTTCCGCAGTTTATGAATAACAGAAGATCTTATGTGCAACTAACCCTTGATAACAATCCGAAATCCAGAGCAAAACAAAGAGGAAGAGAGTAAAACCTGTTAAATGTCCTGATTAAAGAAAGATGAGCCATTGACACTTTGATCGAATTCTTACACTCCTTCCCACCTCCTCCATCATCAGAACCAGTAGGAACCTTCCATCCAAAAGATGTTGAGATTTCTGTAGCGGAAGATGAAAGCCAGGTTCTAACAGAAATAGCCATTTCTGCACTGTTTTCAGGTTCTACCAAAACCAAGCGAGAACGTGCCCAGAAAACTGCATTGAAGAATGATACAGGAAGGGTTGATGGATCGATGTCGACAAGGACATCAATCCACAACATGGGGATACACGTCCAATTTTTGCACTCTTGAGAAGTAACTTTACTTTGGATAAGAAATTCCATCCAACAGCTATTATCCTTCTTCTCAACATTCAACGAAGATGGAAGCCCATCATTATCATCAGTGTCATCGTCACTCAGATGAATGGGCATGCTTTTATCACCAGGAAAGCAATTGTTCAACAGATATGTTACTAGAGCAGTAGCATCAGAGACGATGATGGTCTGTATCAGATCAATTGCAGGTTGCCGAAGAGAACTATGGAGCGAAGAATCTTTCAAAGAGGCCACAAGTGTAGGACCCCTGGAGAAAGAACCGTTGAAATTAGTGACATATAGCCGAGGAACAACAAAAAAAAATGCACACTATAACGAAGAAGCTAAGCATTTGGAAAATAACTCAAGTGAAATGATATGTCACTAATTTCAAGTGGCTTGGGCTGATTTATAAGTGTGGAAGATCCACATACTCACTGCCTTAAGGCTTTGGGTAGGATATGGGAATTCTTATATGTTATCAGAGCCAATTCCTATATGCAACACGCTAGACGCGAGTTTCGGACAATTTATACTTTCAAGTGATTTTTGGTGTTTTATCTTTGTGATCAGATTTTTTGTAGCTGAATTGTTTGTGAGTGAATGAGATAACAAGCTTTGTGCAAAGAAGCTAGTTGATGGAAAAGTAACATAGTGGTGAACGGATACTTATATGATAAATTCAGTGTTAACATTTAAAAAAAAAGGGTGGTTCCAATGAATATTTTGACCCAAAGTTGGCCCGAAGTTGGGTGGCCACACAAGTTGTTTACCCAAAAAATATAGGAAGCATAAACTTTGAGAGTTAAAAAACAAAAAGCGTCCGGCATAAAAGAGGTGGCAAACACATCATACCACATATGAGAACATTCAAAAGGAGGGCATGGAGGGCTCATCTTGTAGCCACGGAGGATGATCAGAAGCGCTATCTGGATAAAGGTTTAATTCATAAATGATGATACTAGCGACCAAACCAACACAACAACACCTATACTTCCAGAAAAATGAAAAGCTCTCATAGGTACAGTTGTACCCTGAACTAAGAAGAACAAAACCTTGCAAGCCAGTTTCCTAGTCAAAAGATTGAAGTTGCCGCTTGCAGGAACTTGGTGAAGGAGAAAGTACAAAAAATGTCTGCGCTGCTTTTCATGTTCCCCATCTTGTAAAGCCTCAAGAGACTGGAAAGGAAAAACGCATGCATGTCAACAATGCCAAAAGATGCAGCTGGTACCAGGTAAGTAATTTAGGGTAAACCAAAGGTTAATAAGTGATAAGACCGGAAGAAAAAACACACAATGAAAGAGACATGCCTGCAGAAATGGTGGAAACAGATCGAAAATGTCTTTGTGAATTTTCTCATTTCGAGTGTGAAAACATTGACCCACTAACGTGTTCCGCATCACACTTGGAGACAACGTAGCCCTCAGCCAAAGCTTACAACCTTAAAACAAAGTTGAACGCTAGAATAAGAACGAGATGTGGATATCTCAACATGAACGATAAGCAATTGATCTAGTAGACAGAAATCATAATTACCAAGCATTTTGAAGAGTTCCTTTAAACAAGTGACAGCATGAGAGAATTCTGCTGAATCACCACTGATATGGTTAAGAACAATGTCAAAAAATATTGGATAACGCTCCAATATCCCTTCTTCAAAAGCTGGAGGATCCAAGAACTCAAGCCTTAACAGATCATAAACACAAAAATCAGATTCATACCAGAGAGAGATAGAACTAAGAGCTAATAGCTATCAGATTGAGATTTTAGTAAACAGTTCCTACAATGAGGTAATTCCAAGCCATATGGACATGCGGTCAATCTGTGCTCTTGGCCTCAAAGTCTTGGATGCTGAAGGGAGAACTTCCGTCTCTAAATATGCAAGGAATTTGTTCAGCAAAGGCTGCAAAGGTTCCAAATCTGATGCTCTCCTAAACACAATAGCATGTAATTGTTTAGTATAATCATAACATAAGTCTGAATGTGAATAACCAGTGAAAAATAGAGAATGAAAACTGAGCATTACATCATATGTTGGTCTACAATAAACCAGAGGCCACTGCCAGTTTATCCAGACAATTAGAACAGAGACTCAGAATTGTTGACAATATCATACATGTTCAATCTACTACATTTATGTATAGTTTCAATGGAATTCATCCCCTACCAAATAACCAAGGATGAATTAAATATAAAAAATGCAATTTAAGTAACACTAGTCAACCAATGTTGGGTAGTAAGAAGGGTGCTTGGTAATTTAGTTTTGGTGCCAACAAAATAAAAATGTGTTCAACTCCTGAGTTGCACAAGTAAACAGACAGAAGTATGATTAGAATGAACAATTAGCAAATTAATGCGAAGAAAAACAAAAAAAATAGAGCATGCATTATTGAGGGACAGCATGCCTCTCAGGACCTCTAGCTGCGATGGGCACAATCGGTTGAATTATCATTCTGAGGTCTGAGAAAAAGTACCTCAACTTTTTCATGGATCGTGCTAGTCGTCGACCAACAGTACGCACTCTTCTATTGCAGAAAAGCAACACATAAACACCCTGGAGTTGAAAAAGAATTCATAAGGTTGGATAACAAGTAAGGGAAAGAGATGGGTAGAAACAAAAGATGACTCAAAACTTGCAATGAAAATAACACAGACACTATAATAAAGAAGACAACAAAGCAAGTGATTACTAGAAGTACCGGAAACTGTTGATTGCCAGCCAAAGCAAGCTCATGCACATCATCAACTGCTTCAATGAATAATTCAAATTCAGTGAATAAAGACTGGTCATCTAGCAGGACAGGAAACATCAAAACCTGCGATTAAATAAGCATCACAAATATAGTAATAGTCATCACTGTTTCAGTAGAAAATAACAACAGATATATTGGATGAAGTATGATGCAAAATACAAGATAATCAGCACCATAACTAACGATCAACAGTTGTTTTAGGGTTAGCAACAATTTGAAAAAAATGACCAAATGAATGATCACAATGTTAATGCAAATGGAGAGCATAGATGTGTCCAACTGCCCGTTCCTTTAGATCTTCCACCGAGACTGTTATAGACTGGCAGCTATTTATTATATTCTCAAAAGGACTAGTCTATTCATTTTTGTCTGGCTTGGTTCACCTTCCTAATTCCTCGTGACAATATGTTTCCATCATAATTAGATTCTGATTACATCCAAAGAGCATCAACAAACGAGATCACACATAAACAACAGAAGGGAAAAAAACACCTGCAAACAATCCACACACGACAAGTTATACCTCGTACATGAGGCAAACCACTTCAGCATTGTCCCGATCGGGATCATACCCGTTCTTCAAGCGCGCATTGACCTCCTTCAAGTGCACCGTCACACGCTCCTCGTCAAGACCATGCATCACCTCGAGAAATGGACCAATAGACGACGCCTCAAACTCTGACGAGTACGTCTCCAACGCCTGGTGGTGCTGCGAGACGCACTGCACACACCGCCGCATCTCCCTCGACAGCCTTGCCCACAGCACCCGGAGCGGGGAGTCGGCCCGCTCGTCCTTGTGGTAGTTATAAAAAGTCTCCAGTAACGGACCCATCAGCTCCCACGAGTTGCACCACACGTGTGTCTCCTCGGGGAGGCTCGTCAAGTAGTTATAAGAATCCAAGAACCTGTCGTTTTCCCAGAGTTAGTTACCTTTTTTTCCTCTGTTTCTCCTTTTTTCAAAAATTTTAATTAAAGTTATTCTAGCTCAACTAGGTCTCGAAGTTCTGCCACCTTGGATTAGTCGGCCTAGTGGGTCGATTCTAAACCAAAAAAAAAAATTTAAGTTATGAGCGGTTAGGGCAGACCATTTCTCTTTGAGGTGGTGGAGACGCCGTCGTTTAGCGGGGTCGTCCGATTCGGCGCCGTCTTCTTCTTCCTCGTCTTCGATGCCTCTCCATCGGTCCAGCAACTCTCTCCTTAGAGAGGTTCCTTTCGCCATTTCGACTCGTTCAATTGCCCGTTATCCGGGAAGAAAGTGCGAATCTACGATTATGGAATGTTAGAGGTCGGAATTTGGGCGGGAAATTTGGGGTTTTAGGGTTTTCCGCCCTTATTTATTTTTTTTATTTTTTTTTTTGTTCTTAGGATGGTTCGCTTCTGTAAGAAGAGAAGGGTGGGGGGAAGTAGGAAGAGGAACTGACTCCGGTTCCGCCGCCCACAATCGAACCGCCAAAATTTTGATTTCCTTCTGAAAGGACCAAGACAAAATTTCTAAAGATTTGAGATAATATACTGATTAGTTCTTTACTTTTGAAATATCGAACTCAATAGTCCCTGGGCTTATTTGTTATTTGTTTTATTGTTATTTACATTATGGGCCGTGGGCTGAACTATTTCGTTATGGGCCAGAATTATCCCTCCTGAGGTTAGCACATATGAGATATATAATGGTCGGTCATCAATTCACACCCACACTTCTAAAAACAATTCACGCCCACAACTTAATACAACATTTTCCATGTGATTGTTTATTTCCAAGAAAAAATCTTCAAACATTCTAAAATTAATTGTCGTCGAGGGAAAAAAAACAATTGCAAGTAATGGAAAATTTACAGATTACACAAGAAAACATCAGACCTTTGTCGAAGAAAAAAATAGACCTGAGGGTGGGTCCCATATATAATAATGATAAACTCTCTCAAGTCCATTTCCGAAACCAAGTGGCAGCCAACTTTTTGGTTGATGGTCACATTAGCAAGTTAGCTTTTCCGCTCTCTTATCTTGAATTGGTCTTCGCCAAAAGGTATTTTAATATAAGGTGTATAATAATTTGATGATAAAATAGGGTTTTAATTTAGAATGTTATAATAATGTAAAAAAATTATATTTAGAAAAGATGATCCTCTGAACTTTTTATAGGTCCCACCAGGTTGGAATTGAACTCTGAATACAGGATCGTATAGAATGAATATGCTAAAGTATATTGTAGAATTGTGATGTATCCACGACCACGAGGGTCCCGTGCGAATGGTACCCAAAGGCAAGGACTTGGACTTTTCATGTCTTTTTCTCTCTTTCTTTTTCATCAAATTAAAGAGGGTGAAAATTATTTAAAATTAAGGTTTTAAAAAATTTGGTTCTATCAGCATTCTGACTGGTCGGACCATAAATTAGGTTTAATACCATGTTATTTTTAGGGTAAAAATGGAGTACAGTCAGACTAGACAGGTCACCTAGAAAATCTGGTTAGACTAGACACTTTGCACGTAAATTTAGTATGTTTATATTTTTTTATTTGTTTATATTTACCTATATACCTATATATGTTTCAAAAAAATTACATAAAAATAAGAAAAAAATAATTAGGTCCGACCAATATTTAGACCGGTCAGACTGACTAACTCCAAGGTCAGACCCAATTCTGGAGCAACCTCCGGATCATTTTTAAGAACCCTGTTTAAAAATCAAGTTCAAATTTTATGATGTAAAAGTTATTCAGATTATATAAAACTATTATTTTACTTTCAGATGAAGATCCACCCCAATAATTGGGCCATTTAATTTAACAATTTTGAGCTGATCACGATCTACATCTACGCAAAACTAATGTAGTTTATAGCTAATTCTTGCTTTGCACGCGCTATTATTCTCTTAGATGATGCCATACGATTGAGAGAGAAAAAAAAAACTGAGTCATTATTAAATGCCTAAAGAATTAGTCTAATACATCATTAGGTCTGGAGTTGCAAAAAAAAAACACTTTCTCAACGATTCGGAATCATATCATATATTATTATAAATTTTTTGTCATCATAAAAAATGTTGAACAACCTGATTCCGAATAACTTGTGATATATATAACAAGATTAAAACTTAAAAGAGGCGCCCAATTTTGGAACTTTGGGAAAAGAGGGAAAACCCTAACATTGAAATATAATAAACCTCACACAGTCCCAAACAACGTCAGAGGGGGACACAAACTAGAACACTCTCCCTCTCTCTCTAACCAAAGTATTTGATTTTGGAGAGAGATAGAGAGAGAGAGTGTGTCCGAAGAAAATATCTTCGGAACAGAATCCGTCCAATGACCCAAGAGTCCCATCTTCAGGCACGTCAATTTCCTCTCCTTTTCTTCTCTTTTCCTCCTTTTTTAATGACGTATCAAGTACTAAGCACCGTCTCTAATTTGTCACTCTTTCGGAATTATACAATTGGAATCGTTCTTAACAAAGGAAAATCCCAACTGGGTGTGTCTTATAATTCCTTGAAACAGCTTAAAACCTCCCAAAGCTTCCATCTTTGAGGAATAAGCCGAGCTTTTGCTTGGTTTTCTCAACTGGGTGGTACCTCCCATTTTGTTGTTTTTCTTTGCTGTTTGCTAACTAACTATGGATTTTGTAATGGGAACGCAGAGGAAGCAGAAGAGGGAGTCCTTTGGTTATGGCGGGTACGGGGTTGTAACGACATCGGTAGTGCTCCCTCGCGCCAAGGAAGTTGGGGTGATGAAGATGGAGTCTTTGGATTCGAGTGATGCCTATTCGATTGCTAGTTCAAGTGCTAGTGGTGGTGCTCTAGCTAGTGCTGTTACTGCTCCTTTTGAGCTTGGATTTCAAGTTCCCGACCTCAAGCTCGCTATTGGAGTACGTTGTGTTTCTTTAGTATTTTTCTTTTCTCGCGCTTCGGTTTGCTGCATTGTGTGTATGCTTGTTGGTTGGTGTGGTGTGGAGTGGTGGATGAGGAGGGAGAAAAGTGAGAGTTGAAAACGGCAGAGAATATATGTTCTGGATCTGAAAAGGGGATCCCATATAAAAATATCCTTATGGAGCTTTTACTAGATGCGGGCTGGACTAAATATTGAATCTTTGGTCTGGATGAGATGTTTTCTTTTTCGAGCATGACGAAGATTTCTGAAGGTTAGTCAAGTCTCCTTGAATGGGGATTACCTTATACATTGAAAGCATATCTGGTGAAGAAATTCAATCAAAGAAAAAACCAAAGAAAGAATGAAAGATACTTGCTTTGGTGGGTTATTTTGTTATTTCTTTCAGCACTCAGTTTCATAGTTGGGGCCTGGGGGCATTAAAGATCATTTTGACATTGTGACAGTGGATTGATTAATTGAAGAGAATCTCTGATGCTCGGATTTGGTTTTGTTATGTTCAGGGTTTCATGAGGACTAGAGAAGCTGCCGAGTTTCTGAGTGGAGCTCTAGCAGGGGCTATGACCAAAGCTATTCTTGCTCCTTTAGAAACAATTAGGTATGTATATTTATTTAATTCCGTCGTGAATTATCAACTACTTTAGTACTTTTTGCTCTACCATCTGCTGTCATGCATGGTTGTTTCACCCAGAGAAGAAAACCCAACTGTTGTATTTTTTACATCTGTCGCATGGGTAATCTTTGAAGTCCAGGTTTAAAAGCAGTCCTAAACCTAAACAATGAGAGCTTATTCAATCGAACACTAGTATCTTTTACCTTTAGTTTCCTTACATTCTGGAAGCCATATATTAATATTGATTTTTTTGGTGCTGTTAATAATGCAGAACAAGAATGATAGTCGGTGTTGGATTGAAGAACATTTCTGGTAGTTTCTTGGAAGTTGTTGAGCAGCAGGGTTGGCAAGGTCTTTGGGCTGGAAATGGAATCAATATGCTTCGTATTGTCCCAACCCAGGCCATTGAGCTTGGAACATTCGAGTGTGTTAAGCGGGCAATGACAACAGTGCAAGAAAAGTGGAAGACAGAACCTCCTAGACTCCAGATTGGTCCGGTCTGTTTGAACCTGTCTCTTGGCTGGATTTCTCCAGTTGCTGTGGCTGGTGCTGCTGCTGGAATTTTCAGCACTCTTGCTTGCCATCCTCTCGAAGTTTTGAAGGTAATTTCACGGAAAAAGATTCCACCTGTTCCTTACACGAATCAATTAGTTCGGAATTATGGAATATGCTAGTTGCTTGATGAAACTGATTGGTCGTTTTGCACTTTTAACAGGATCGACTAACTGTAAGTCCTGACATATATCCTAGTTTAAGTATAGCAATCAGAAACATCTACAGAGATGGAGGGCCTGGTGCCTTTTATGCTGGCCTTCAACCCACACTTATTGGGATGCTTCCATACAGCACGTGCTTCTATTTCATGTATGATTCATTGAAGGTATCTTATTGTAAAGCAAATAATAAGAAGTCATTAACCCGTCCGGAGACTCTTCTGCTCGGAGCTCTTGCAGGTGAGAAATCCAACAGAGTTTATTTAATTTATGCTCTCCAGACTTGAGCTGTATCTTACAATTTGGAATCATCAGGTTTGACGGCCGGCACCATCAGCTTTCCCTTGGAGGTTGCCCGAAAGCGATTAATGGTGGGAGCCTTACAGGGTAAGTGTCCACCCAACATGGCTGCGGCTCTCTCGGAAGTCATCCGAGAGCGAGGCTTTATTGGACTTTATAGAGGTTGGGGTGCAAGTTGTTTGAAGGTCATGCCTTCCTCTGGCATCACATGGATATTCTATGAAGCTTGGAAAGATATACTGCTACCCGAGAAACCACAGAAGAGCTCGTGACACGAGAATCCAAATCTGGGAATGTGAAAGGCAGAAATATGAACTAGCCTCTTGATGGCTTTTGCCTGGATCTGCTCTTCATACTTAAATTTATTACCGCCATTGGAAGGTCCAGCAATGGATGGGGCTATCCTTCAACATGCCTGTTGCGACCTTCGACATTATGAGTAGTAGCCGAGCTTCAAAATTTGGCACTGATGTTTTCTTGTCACACACTTGAGCACTTCAGCAAATTTTGTCGTGTTGTGTTCATTCGATTTTTGAGGTCCTTCATCTTAATCATCTTGTTCTTCAATGGGCCATCAAATTTTTGGTTGTTCATCTCCAATGTGATGTTTATGTAACGATACGCACACTTACGCAATCCCTTCAATAGTATAGAAATGAGAATGCATTCCAATGGCACTCGATATCCAATATCTTAACGTCTTGTATCCTTCCTTATCCTGCTCCTGATCGATATAACACATAATTGCATTCGATGATTTGACAAGGATCATACACATTTGAACATGTCAGGTGGGCACACTGCCTGTCGCTTGCTTGCTGCTACCAACCATGCTCTAGCATGAATCAAACATGTCCGAGACTGAATCGTGCTAGTCGAACGTGTTTGAGACTGAATCATGGAATCGTGTGCTGTGCACACTGCAGAGTATGGGTTCTACTAGTTATAGCATTTTCCTCAGCGGACTTCATCCTCTCGAAAGCAACAGAACAAGATTGAATCAACGAGATAACTCTTCGGCATAAAATGCGTGCAGTACAAAAGCAAGATATTTTTTCCATTTCCTATCTGTAAAAAATTTGACCAAGAAGGCTACAAACTTAATTTACAGAAGTTAATTACAGCAAACAATATGGTGAAACTAATAAGAACGAATATGTGCCAATATGATCACATGGTTTCCAGTTCTGCAGGTGTCCCATTACTTTGCCTTGCTAGCAACCGCGATATATAACCACCGCCTAATTCGGAACTCTCCACAAGTATGTAGAGACAGAATAAGCACAATGCTGTTCCAGGAGAGAGGAGAAAAATAAGAAGATCAGAAATCTCCGAAGGAGGACAACGAAAACTTGTACTGCAAAAAGCCAGCATGCTGATATGTGCTAAATCATAACATCAGACCGAAAAACTGTAATTTAGACAGGGTGGTATATTGTTTTCTAGACATTACTGCGATATTTTCACCATATTGAGAATAATGCATGGGAAACACAACAAGAGGGAAATAAAATGTGCATAGAAATGTATATGGGCATACCGGCATAAGCAACAGTAACACCAGATATCAATCTTCCCAAGGCTGACAGCATAAAGAGAGAAACTACAACCTGAACACAATTATCAAAATGGATATCAACATTGTCCTCTTTTGACATTTACTTGCAGGTAATTATCCAACTCGGGCAAAAAAGAGTGAGAAAACAGAATATGGCGTCTATTGGACTGCAAGGAGGAAGTATTCGATGGAACAATCCAAAGGCTCAGATTTCGGCTGCAATTCAGCCAGGAAATGATAAGAGAAAACGGGAGTTTGTGAGTGTGTTCGTGGACCTTTGAGATCACTCCAAATTACGACGTTGCCAATGAGGCTTATGGCAATGAAACAAAAGGTGCTGGTATACCTGATTACTATCTTCATACAGCATGACAACCACTTCGGCCCCCTAATTTCCACAAGGGAGGACACGTGATCCGTAACATCTAAAACACACTTTAGCCTCACATCCGGCAGCTACATTGGATATCACTCGCTCCATCGACATGAGAATTCCCAACCCATGGCTCTAACACGAAATAGGACACTAACAGCCCTCCCCCTGGCTCTCCTAACCACTACAGACGCCGAAATGATAACAGCTCATTGGAAATCATCGTCAAAAGGGACCCGAAACCCCCCGAACCTGCATAAGTGAAACACACAGCACCTGATAAAACCTAGAGCTAGGGTTCCTAACACACCAACCTTAATGAAGAGCCGCTTGTCGTGCCCCGTGGCCGCGACCCTCAGCACCGACTCAGCCGCCCCAACCGTATTAGCGAACCACGCCACCGCACTGTTTGCCGCCTCCTGCGAAATCTGCCACTCGATCGGGTCCACCGGCACCCTATCAACAACACACACCAATCAAAACAAAAAAAAAAAACATAACCGCTCTTCAACAAAAAAGAAAAAGAAAACCGCGAGGGAGATTACGAGATGTTGAGCTGGCGAAAGAGGAGGCCTAGGATGGCGAGGGAGCAGAGGAGGACGATGAGGACGTCGAAGGAGAGGGAGAGGAGGCTCGAACTCCGGTACGCGCAGTGGTAATACACCAGGCTCCCCGTTATCAGCCCCGCCGCCGCCATCCCCGCTCCTCCGCCGCCGCCGTGACACTTCCGTCCTTTACCTCCCTTGCCGTTTCTGTTGTTGTTGCCGTCGCTACTGATAGTTTCCATTTCGGGTATCGGCCGGCGGTTAGTTACGAGGATAAGTTCCGTTTTATTTTTTTCTCCGGCCTCTTTCTCAGTTTTGTTCTGTAGTCCGATGCCGTTTCGATGTGGAGTTTGACTTTTGTGGTTGACCAATGGAATATTTGTCAACCTAACTTTTTGCCTCGGGGTTATATTAATTAGTATTATTTTGATAATTTATTATTTGCTATGGTGATCACAATCGACGGACCACTCCAAATAGGTCATAGGCTATTTATTAAAACAAAGCTATTTGTCCAAAAATTTCGGACCTGTAATTCGCTAAGCAATAAAATTTGAAATAAGTTATGTCAATTCTATAAATTTTAAATCAAAAGGTATTTAGAATTGTTGATGTGAAATTTTCTTTTTAAATTATCATTTTAGAGGGGGAAATGTTTTTAAAAATAATCAACTATTGTTTCTTTCCATGTGCTGACTGACCGGGAAATGCATTGTGAAATGGTTGGATCAGGGAATGGAGAAGGTTGCGCTGACTGAGTCAACCGGATTGGACCAGATCTTATGAGAAGGTAGAAATTGAAAATTATGGGTGCAGCTTCGGGTGTTTGTCTAGAAAACGTTGTCGTTTTAGGTATAAAAAAAAAAAACCATGTACGTCGTCATATGGGAACCATGAACTTTTTTAGCATCGTGTGTGAAGTCAATGTAAGCCATTTTCTGCAGATATAATTGCACACTAGTTCTTTTTCTTCCAATATTGAAATCCAGCATATTGTCCCTTTATTTCCTGCAAATATTTTGCCAGCCAAATTTCACAACTTATGAATTTTTGATATTCATTGATAATCATCAACCTAGTTGTTAGATACCTATATATAACACAATCGACGCTACGAATAAGTGGATTTTTTTTTTCATTATGCACAACTGAGGATGTTAATTAAGTCCAAATATTCATTGAACATGTTTTACATTACATAAAAATGCATTGTTTGTTATGTACAATATGGTTTTAACCTCACATAAATATGTTCCTCTCAATGGTTGTACGAAACAGATGAAACTTACAATTAACTTGATAAGCGAAGTAGAAGTCTAGCAGTTCGAAGTTAGGGTAGGACAGGAAGTTCCACCTTCTCAAAGGAAAGGAAACTCACACGACCGTGTTCCACATGACAAAACTTCAAGGGAATGTCGCCACATTGTCTCTCTAGTGCTTCCACTTGAGTTCTGGATGGTGGACTGCCTCTGCAAAACGAAGATATTTACTCGTAAACGTCAAAATATGGAGCCGTTTGTTTTAATAGATTTTGTAGCCAGTGAAAGATAGAGTTTGTCATATCCGATCAATCACAATTACCTGATCAAGCAAAGGATAAAGGCCGGATCACCTGGTGAAGACTTTTTAAACTTGCTGTTTGGTAAATACACATCAAAAACTGGTCGTATCTCATCTACCAGCAAATTCCTTAGCATTTCCTCTAACAAGGTGTCGAACTCCACTTCTTTTCCCAGATTTTGATTCACAGCCTTGACACTCCACGGAACACCATGAAGCCCAACTATGTAACCAAGCGACTTAAGGTGCCTATACGCCTCATAACGCTCCCAACAACATCCACACTTCCCCCCAGCAACTTTCCCATAAACATCTTCCAAATTAAAAACCGTTTCATCGTCATCCACCAGGAGCAACGCCCCAATTTCAGCAAGGTACCTAGTACGAGCGCCCGCAAGGTGAACAACAAATGGAATGAGCACCAAACAGGATCAAACAATCCCAGTAAGAAAAGAATAGGGTTTAGAAGTGGTACCCACATAGCTTCTTCAATAAAGCAAAAGGTCTTCCCCGAACGAACAATCCCCGTTGACACCCACATCTTGCCCTTCTTCTCCACCACCACAGCTAAACCCAAGTCCTTATCCCATTTTGCCTTTGAAAAATCACTCCTTTTTTTAGGCAAACAACAATCAGATATGTTCGGAAAATAATGACAAGACAGAATGTCGAAAGATAATAATGCTTGGTATTAGAATTCTGAAAAAAAGGTTTGATTTGTCTGGTGGGGTTGACCTGAACTGTAACTTGGGCAAGGAGGACGCCAAAGTGTAGCAGAGATCATCTTCGTTGCTTCGAGTCTTTGGCCCCTCGCAGTCGCTAGTTTCATCCGAAGACGAATAAGCTTTCCAGTCAGCATGTGCTTTGATCATGGTTTTAAATCCGGTACACAACTCACAGACCAGATTACTGGTGAACATCTGCTACAACCCAAACCGAGCCAGACATGCATCAGAATCCCCAACCCAAGCCAAAAATTTTAGCTTGATTAAGTCAAAAACACAAAGGATTGATGCCAACAATCTATCTCATAGCATTTCGCAACTCCAAATCTGTCCAAATTGTACTTAACAATTACAGAACCGGACCGGACCGTCCCATTAATCCCAAATCCAGAAACGTACGAAACATCTAACCGATAGGACCCAATCGTCTTTAGACTTTAAAGCTGTATTACCACAATCTTTGACCACAGTTACAACGATCACAACATTTCCAAATATTATTTTCATATCCTAGGATAGGAATAGGATAAACAAGAGAAGAAAACAGGAAGAAAAAAATAAAAATGAACAGAAACTACCTGATTCAGACAAGCAACTCAGGAAGACCGACGTGGAAACTACTGGCGCTTGGGGCAAAGGAAGAAGACACATGTTGTGTTTCCAAGGTAGAAAACCAAGTCAGGTAAATATGAAGAAAGAAGTCAAGGGCTAAAAGACTTCTTTCTTTCTGGTCGTCTATTACGAGTGTGACCTAAATTAAGAAACTGACTGACTGGTCGTTCGGGTGTTGGATGCTGCTGGTCGTTTAAGTAAGTGACTGAAGAGGTTCTTGACGGATATTGGCTGGCCCATAATTGATTATTGTTATTTGGGATAATTTCAGTTGCACCCTGACTCTTCCCCGTTGCATAAAATCACCTTATGAATTTTATATAAATTTTGAAATGCCATAAACTTATATTAAATTTATATAGTTGCAACTATTATGACCTAGAATTTTCATATAAACGTCTAAGTAGCTAACAACATAAACGTATATAAAATAGAAAATGATCAAAGCTTATTACTATAAATCCTAAAATAAATTCTAATAGGGTAGATAAAATGACAAATTATTCTAAGTTCATAGTATATGTCATTATTACTATTAATTCTACATTATTTTAAAATTATTTCGTCGTCCTTGCTTGCTCTTTTGTTCTTTCCCTTTGATTTGTAGAAATGTCAAATTACTAAATAAATATTAAAGTAAGATTTGTTGATTTACTGCGCCATTTGGTTACACGAACAAGTGGTTGTTCAAGGCTCATTTTAGCTTACAAGCCATATTATTGGCTAATTAGGCCAATCGGGACATTTCGGCCTTAAATAAATTTTTTTAGTCACATTTTGCATTAAATAATTACTAGACCAACTAATATTAGAATCAATGTTTAAAATAGCATTAGTCAATTTCTACGCACAAAAAAATGTTTTAACAAATAATTAGATAAATTTTATGCATATGTCCTTGTACAAAAATAAAATTGAGCAACTAAAAAATTAACCCAAAAATTGGACAAGTCCATCGTGAGGGGAGGGGCGTAATACCCACAGGAAGGGTGATGCTCATGGTAAAGAAAGACATAATAATATACACCTCAATTCAATCTAAGAGTCCGGCAGGAATTAAGACTTGCCTAAAATGGACATCTGATAAATAGTAATCGTTTATTTAGGTGCTCCTATTTCGGCATGCAACTTCAATAAATAGTAGTCACCTTCCAATATATATACGTGATATTCCCAACTTCGGACGAGTCAACAATAATTTGACTTAAGTTTCTCGTCTCCTCTCGTTTGAACGATTCCACACCGCAAACTACCAACTTTTCAGTAGTCCCACACAATGACTCTTGATTCTCGATGTTCCGTCTAGAAAAGAGACGATTCATAAAGAACTAGATGAGTTCACATAGATTGAAATTCTTTCATGGCTTCCTTTGATAAATTATGTCTTTCATTGTAAGTGTGTTTCAAAATGTTGGAATTCTTTAATCTCTGACAAGTTTTTCATTCGTCGGTTCATTAATCACAACCATTAGAAATATGGAAGTGATTTCAACATCGATCTATTATTGTTCTTTCACTGCTATTCTATGAACAATAAGGACGACATTAGAATATTAGCATGTTCAATTGCTCTAGATAGTGATTCCATCTTGTCGTTGTAAACTTATAAAGTTGAAAATTTGTATAACGATCTTGTCTTGCAAGAGACTAACAGATTATTATACGAACTTTCAACTTTGTAAGTTGTCTCTCAATATTCTAATATCCCATGTCATCCTTATTGTTTATAAAATAATAGTAAAAGAATAATAACAGATTCACCTTAAAGTCACTTCCATATTGTTTGACTATTGCAACCAATGAATCAATGAATGAAAAATAAATTAGAGATTAAAGAATTCTAACATTTCCAGACAAATTTACATTGAGAGATACAATTTTTCAAGGGGAGACAAAAAAGAATTTCTATCCACATGAAGTTTAATCCTTTACGAATTGTCTATCCTCCGATTGGAACATCAAGGCGAAAATCACGAGACATTGTGTGATTTTTTTCTAGACTATCCAAAGATAGAGTAATTTCCGATGTGGAATCATTCAAACAATAGAAGAGACGAGAACATAAAAAAATAAACTATTGGAACTTAACGTTAACACATAATTCGAAGCCAAATTTGGCCGGCTAACCTTCTAGTGTACGGATTGGATCAATTGAAGTGATGTCGCAATTTGATCCCCAGGAAAATTAAGAACACTATTTGGCTTCTTCTTGTCCATCTTCAGGAATAGATGGAAGGTAACGATCGAAGTCTCAACAAGCCTGAGAAGATCGGGTGCAAAAACCACAAGTTCTGATTCTGATTCTGATTCCTCCACCTATTTTTTTAATCAGAACCTGAATGATTTCACATGATGCCAAAAGGTTGTCAACACACACAAAAAAAAAAACTCAAATGCATCCAGCAGTTAAGAGATCATACGATCTATTGAAATTGGTCTAAGAGAATTTCCAGCTTAAACCTATTACCCTTTATATCTGGGACCTGTATCAGCCTAGGTAATACATTTCTTGCACGAGCATTAACTTCCGCTCTAAAACCTTGCCCGAATTGCTCATTTCTTTCAAGCAGTTCATTACCAATTAATCAATACTGGCACACTATAGCCACTTGAAGCAAACAATGAATTTTAAAAAATAAACCA
>SOPF01000040.1:90512-137091 GCA_012979155.1 Hypericum perforatum | reverse complement strand
AGTCTGAGAATCATCATCTTCCTCCGGATCTTCTTCAGGCTCCTCCTCTAGGTCAAAAAATGACCTAGAAGCTGCAGCCCTAGAAATCTCTCTGGGTCCCTCCGTATTAAATGCTAGAGCGGCCCTGGAAGTCTCCCCGGGTCCCTCCATATTTAATACTGGAGAGGGCCTAGAGGTATCTCCGGGACCTTCCAGATTACATACTGGAACAGGAGTAGAGTCGACCACCCACACAGAGAGGGCATCAGGAAACACATACGAGAATGTTTGATTTAAGTAGCGGTTTACATCAAAACCACTTCTTAATGTCAAAATGTTCGGAGTATTCATTTCTCTCCTCAATCCTTTGGTCTGAAGATGATGTATGAGCAGAGAGATAGCAGATCGGTGGGCGCAAACAGGTGGGTTAAAAAGTTCAGACAATCCTCCACCATTATCCAAAGTGGACAACAGGTCTCGGAACATCGTCACCCAATCCTCCCCATAGTTATACGCACCCATCCAGATCATCTCCTACATCTCCCGGTGAACTGACACTATATGATTAGCAATCGTCATAGTGTCATCGTCCAATCTCATCGGGCGAATTCTCCGTTGAATCAGATTCCTACGTAAGGCTTCCGTATCAACCTGAGGCTTGGATCCGTCCGACATTGTATCTGGCAACAAATTGCAAGATTATTACTTGGGTTAGATCATATATCGCCCAAGAAATAAGATCTGAAAAACATATTTCCAAATCTCCAATGTACCCGATATGATAATGTGAATAAATCTTTATAATTTCTCGGAAGATATTCCAAAAAATTATATTGATTATTTAAAATAATCTCTTATTTTAAAAATCTTTCAAATTTTAAAATTTAATTAAATAAAACAAATTTATTTAACAAAAAATCAAAATTTTGAACTAAATTTGGACTAAATTCGAAATTAAATCAAAATTCAGAACCAAATTGAATTTAAAAATCATCCATAAGGATTAATTTAATATTCAATTAAATTTTTTGAGTACCAAACAGCAATAGTTACCCAGGAATTTTCAAAATTTGGACTTAAAACACAATTAAATCAAATTTCAGGATTAAATATGAATTAAAAATTATCAAAAAGGATAAATTTATAATTCAATTAAAACTACTGGGTACCATTCGGTAATTAGTATGCCTGATATTTAAGGGCAAAAAACAAAATTACCAAAATGCCCCCGACACATCTTCTTCCCCTTTCCCTTTTTAGGGATTGATTTGGTCGGATTTGATCGGAAAATGGATTTAAATGAATTGGAGGAAAAATCGCAAAACAGGGAACCGATTTTCAAAACACGGGTGGCAAATTACCGTTTAGTCACTGAGACATTCGCGAAATTTTCAAATCGTTCCAATCAGAAAATAAAATTCTAATTTCTTGCGATTTAGTCCAAAAAACAATCTGATTATCAAATTAATCAAGATTAACACATTTTTAACTCAAAACTTTTGAATTAAAAACATCAACAACGTAAAAGATCATGATTAAAACCATGCTCTGATACCAATTGTTGGGATTAAGCATATAATTAACATATAATTACATAATTAATTAAGCTTAATTAAACGTTAATTAAGCATAATTAAGGAACCTTACTTGTTGATGCGTAGGTCAGCAAAGGCCATAAACTTGTTGGTGACTAGCGGGTCGAAGTCCGATCACGTTACGACAACGAACTAGAGCTTAATTCCACGACTGGACCTAACCGACTAACTATACAAACTACGAGTGACTGATTCGTAATTGGCCTTTTCTGTGTGTAAATTCTTGGGGAAAACTTACAAATTGGTCACCCCGAACTTCCCTATTTATAGGGATCAGTCCACCGACTCAGCCACCGACTGGGTAGCCACGTGTGTGCCACATGTCACATGGCGCACATGTAAGCGCCACGTGGCACACATGGCACCAAGCAACCCATGCCATTTGCCACGTGGCACACGTGGCACCAAGCAACCCATGCCATTTGCCACGTGGCATGCCACGTGGCACCCACATGTCGGGTTGCATGGTAGTCCACGTCATTGCCACGTCAGCGCCATGTCAGTGCTGATGTGGGTTACCGAGTTGGTGGCTGATGTCATGCTGACGTCAGCCGGGTCAAACAGACTAGGCCGGTCCGTTGACTGGCCCAATGAACCGGCCCAATGGGCCTGGTCCAACAATGCTAAACTAACAACTTTTGCTTATCCATTGTAACAAGTTCTCCTAGACTTAAGTAAAAGATAAGTCCCTACAAATTAGGAATCTTCATCATCATCCGAGTGGCGGAGATTGAGCAGTAGTAGAAATTTTCCTTGCTGAATGAAGCAAGCTTGAATTGTTGCAGAAGATGCTCAGGATCTATGAATCATCTTCAAGCTTGTTGATCTACAGAATTGATTACCTCATTTAACACTCCTCCTTGATCAATACTTGCAGACACCTAAAGTCTTGCTCAATTCTTCAAATCTGCTTTTGGGAAGTGACTTAGTGAATATAATTACAATCTGATTCACAACAGTTGTAACTGTAATGAATTTTACTTCTGTTATTGATTGAGCTACTATTCTTAGAACTTCATGAAAATATCCCTGAGTCAAGAGTAAAATAATAACCAGAAGTACTCTTCATATCATCAGCTGAGTAAGCCCAATCACTTTCATAAAAATTATGAAAATCAAACTCATGATTGAGTTTGAATAGAACTTTATGCTCAGTAGCTCCCTTGAAATATCTTAGCACTTCTTAGCAGCTTTGAGATACTCCTCACTAGCATTGCGCAAGAACCTTGACAGAATACCTACAACCTGCAAGATATCAAGTCATGTAGTTGTTAGGTACATCAAACAACCAACAATACTTCTACATAGGCTTTCATCAGTCTTCTCAATACCATTTTATTTACAAAACTTCACTATCTGATTTATGGGAGTACTCATATACTTGCAACTCTCCATGTTAAACTTCTTTAGGATTTCTTCGACATATTTTTTTGGTAGATAAAGATGTCATACCTCACTTCTTTGCCAAGAAAGAATAGCATAGCTCCCATGTCTATCATTCGGAAGGCCTTCATCATCTCCTCCTCGAACTGATCAATCAACTTTTCATTACTTCCTATCACCAGAAGGTCATCAACATACACTGAGATTATTAAAATCTCATCTTCAGCTTGCTTAACATAGAAAGTATGTTTATTTGGATTTGTGACAAAACAAGTGATCATTAATCCTAGTGTACCATGCTCTTAGAGTTTGTTTGAGTCCATATAAAGCTTTCTTTAGCAAGTAAACCTTGTCCTCTTCACCTACCATAATAAAACTTTTAAGCTAATCAACAAATATCTCCTCCTATAGATGACCATTTAAAAAAATAGACTTGACATTTGATTGAAATAATTTCTACCATGCACGTGCAAATAGAAGTCTGATTGTGTCAAATCTAGTAATTGGAGCAAATGTCTCTCAGAAACCCACTCCATATACTTGAGCATACCCTTTTATAACTAGTCTGGCTTTGTGCTTATTGATTGAACCATCTGTATTTAGCTTAGTTCTAAATATCCATTTCACACCAATTACTTTCTTGTGATCTGGTCTGGGTACTAGCTGCTAGGGTTGATTGTCCTCGATCATATAAAGCTCTTCTTGTATTGCTGTTTATCTATTTTGGATAACCTTTAATAGAATTGAAGTATGCAGGCTTGAGAATTGCCACATTACATCTTTCATAGATGTCAAACAATAACTTGGTTTCTCTTACAAGATGATCATCAACATATTTATCATCTGGAGGGTATTGAACTAAGTTCTCTCCATTATTATTTTAGTTCTATTATTGATCCTCGGTAAGTGCACATCTGTGCTTACCAGAATCTTATTAGTTTTAGGATGATAGATTCTGTAAGCTTTTGAGACTGAGCTATAACTAACAAATATACTAGATTCTGCCTTCTTATCAAGTTTGTCTCTCTTCACACTTGACACATAAGTGAAGTGCACACAACAAAATACTTTTAGATTCTAAATAATAGATTTATATCTATACCATACTTGGAAGAGAATCTTGCCTTTAAGAGCTTGAGTAGGCAATCTATTTAGCAAAGACATAAATGTGTTTGTAGCTTTTACTCAGAATTTCTTTGGCAATTATTTGTCATGAAGCATGTACCTAACTATTTTCATTATGGTCCTGTTCTTTCTCTCACTCACTCCATTTTGATGAGAAGTTTAACGTGTAGTTAGTTGGTGTTCTATGCCTACATCTTCATAAAATAGATTGAACTTGCTTAAGGTGTAACCCTTTCTATTGTCTAATCTCACAATCTAGTCTTGTTGTTGGTTTGATTCTCAATCCAAGCTTTAAACTTCCAGAACATATCAACCAACCTCAGACTTGAACTTCATGAAATAAATCTAGCACATTTTAATGAAATCATATATAAAGAGCATGAAATATCTGCTTTCTTTAAAGATGGCTTAGGGAAGAGGACCACACACATTAGTATGAATCAACTACAATCTTGTTAAGGCTCTAATGGTTGTATAAGGAAAGGAGATCATGGTTTGCTTCCCAAACTAACAAGCTTTATAACTTAACATTTACTCGTCAAGAGATTCAATTTCCTTAGCAAGATTAAGTTTCTTTATATATAGAATTGTAGCATGATTGAATGACCCAATCTCTTGTACCAGGGCTCAGTAATGGTGACTGAGCTTATTACTGTAGCTTGTCCTTGTTCCATCAGGTCTAGAGAGAAAGTTTTCCCTTTTATTTCAACTTAGAATAGACTGGCACCACATTCATCATTGCTAACTCTAACTTGTGAGACTAATGACTTATTAAGGTCTTTAAATAACTCAATATCATAAGTCATATGGTAGTACAACAACGATCAACTAACCACCTCTCATTGTCATTTTTTGCTACAAAGCAAGATATAACAAATAATTAATCTTCCTTTTGATCTGCAACCTGAGCTTGACCTTGCTGCTGTGGCTTTTAGGACTTGTAGATTTTTGTAATATGGCCTATCTTATTATATTTGTTACACTTTACATCTGAACTTCTCTAGCATCTGTAAGGTGGATGGTTGATTTCCATACTGTGAACATAATGGATAATCAAGTTTGTCAAAACTCTCTCTTGCTGTGAGCTTGATCCTCAGAATATTTCTTCTAATTCTTCTTCTTCCGTTTATTGTAATGATAAGATTACAACTTTGATGGCAATGCTCCCTCTATATTACCTTCAAGCCTCATGGGTCTTCTCTGCTCCTGAGCTTATAAGGCATTGAGTATTTTTGCTAGTGTGATCTTGTTCAAGTCATTTAAATTCTCTATGGATACTATTAAATATTCAAATCTTTCTAGAATTGTAACTAGAATTTTTGAACTATTCTAGAGTCTGAGAATTCAACGTAGCCTTCACCTGATTTACAATACTAAAAAATCTGTCAATATAATCCTTAATAGAATCTAACTCCTTCATTATTTGTATTTCAATTCTCTAACTAGATTTAACACCCGCATTCCTTTGGTCTTCTCCTCTCCTTTATTGTCTTTCTTGAGAAAATTCCAGATTAACTTTGCTGATGTCAGGGACATAATTCTGGTAAAGATTGATCTTGAAATAGGATTGAAAAAAGTAGTATTTGCCTCTGATTTCTGCTACTTTCTCTCATAGTGATACTTAGTTAAGTCATCATGAGATTCTCAGAAAGTGGAGCAACATTGTAGTCCACTTTAACTGCATCTCATAGATCACTTCCTTTAAGATAAGATCACATTCGAATTGCCCAAACTTGGTAGCTTTTACCATCAAAAATTGGTGGTGACATCATACTGAAGGAAAACCAGATTGCATCATGTTGGTTGATGATGAACAATCATAAGTCCCTTAAGAATAAGCTCTGATACCAATTTATTGAATTTTAAGCAAAGAATAAGTGATCAAATAAAAATGGTCAACTCATTGTATTCGTAAACTTGTATCCTTTTTTAGTAGAAGGATTGCAATAAGATTGAAATCAGAAAACTAAAATTGAACTAAGCTTTATCTATGAATAAAGTTGATCAAAGCTAAACTAACAACTTGTGCTTATCGATGGCAGTAAGTAAAAGATAAGTCTCTACAAACGAGAAATCTTCATCATCATTCAAGTTGCAAAGATTAGTAGTAGTAGTAGAACTTTTTCTTGCTAAATGAGGCAAGCTTGATTACTATAAAAGATGCTCAGTTCTTTTGAACAATCTTCAAGTTTGTTGATATGCAAACTTGATCACCTCATTCAACAGTTTCTAAAGTTGACGACCCCTGTGATAAGCTCAAAACTAACTGCTCCTTTGATGCTTATCATATTTACAAAATTCAACTATATTCTTCACATAGTTGTCCCTAAAAAGTCCTTTAATGACATATGTAACCGCTCATTTTGACAATGGCATATTTTACAATGGATTCCTTTACTTGCTGAACTTTTAAAGATAGTTGTCTCTACTTTGACGTGGATAATTGATGTATCAAGATCGTAATCACTGACTTTTAATCTAAAGAAAGCTGGCATCACTATTTTGGGAAATGCAAGAGAAATTGTACATCATAGAGGAGGAAGGATTTTATACCAAGACATGCTTTGTTGTTTTTCAAATGGAAAATGGCTGCTTTGGGTAGCTAGTCAAGTGTGGGGTTAATGTTGGCATGCAGGAGAGAAAATTTTGAGACATAACTTATGTGTCCCTATTATTGGTGTCGTCGGTGGACATATGGATGACAACGATGATAATGACTTGGGAGTTTATGAGCATAAAAAACACTCATTATTTGTGTCCTTTTAGTAGGTTGTTCTTAGTGTTTTAAGTTGATTTAGTTGTGTTTTAGTTGTTGCCATTTTAGTTTTCGTTCATTGTGTGTTTAAGTTGAGTTCATCGTTTTTCATTGAGTTTACTTGTTTTTTGAAGCTTATTTGAGGAGAAGTGGAGGACAATTGAGTGAACACACGAAGCCAAGGATGAGAGGGAAGATGCGAAACCAATGAATACAATGCATGGTCATCTGGCACCAAGTGAATTTGGCGCACGCCACGACAGACTGACAGAAGCTACAAGTAGGCTAATTTGATCTTCAACTCAGAAAGGGATAAAGCATACGCCACATTTAATGCTTGTGATGATTGCAACTTCAGTTTCCCAGGCATTGAAGTCAGTTTAGCCTAGATATTTTGTTTGTTTAGTATAAAACTTATCTTTTAGTTCAATTAGATATAGTATATAAGGCTTTTTGCCCTTGTTTGTAAAAAGAGGATAACATATATTAGATAGTACATATTTCACTGAGTAATATTAATTTCTGGTTGAAGAACGTGGACTTGAAGAGGGGGATCTTGGAGTCTTGATAAGTCTCTTTTCCTTTTTACTCTTTGTCTATGTTTATGCTTATGATGTTAATTAATAGTATATGTGAGTAGTTAAATGAGTTTGGTGCCTTATTACCTTTGATGTAACCACGGTTGTGAGGTGTGTATGTTCATGTTTGTGTTCTTATCAATGTGCTTGATACTATTGCTTAGACTTACTTGATTACCAAGCCTTAGTAGCTAGTCAAAACTTGAGACCGAAAGGAGAGAGAATTGATGGATAGGTTGGTTTGATGATGAGTACTCTTGATATGAGAGAAATCTTCTTGGTGACCTACTGATTGTCCTTGGAGTGGAGCATATAGTTGGTGCTTAGCTAGCTTAGATAGTTAGTAGGGTCGAAAGAACATATCTAACCATTCTAAGTCTAGTTAAGGAGCAACTTTGGCTAGTCTTATGCGAAAGTGAGGATTAGTTGCCTTAGATTCACTCGCACCACATTACTTACACTAATCTTATGGATATGTTCCTGGTTTAGGTACCTTGCCTAAGAACTTAATCCTTGTGGTACAATATCCACTACTTACTCTTATTACAATTTGCTACAATTCTGCTAACTAATTGGCGCGCGCTAGGTTTGTTCGTCTGAGAGCTTTGAGCTCACGCTAGGTGATGTTGGCGTGTGCCTGAGCTTTGGACTGGTCGAAGGTTGGTGCATGCCAATCTTGTCTGGCATACGCCAGGAAGACCAGACAAATGACCGATCGTCTATTATTAAGTAGAATTAAGGTAAAACATTCAAAGAAGTGAATCGTCAATTGACGCCATTGCGAGGGATTGAGATTTAGACTCTCAATTTGATTTACGAACTCAAATTAGCATATTTTTATTTTTATTTTTATTTTTATTATTTTTGGTTTACTTTTTGACCAAGTGACTTGTCTTCCTTGACAAGTTACAGACATGCCATTAACCCGTTCCACCTCCAATTCTCCATTGGAAATTAAAGTGGACATAGCACGGTTAGAAAGGTCATTGTATAAGGAGAGACGAGAGAAAGAAAGAATGGATCAAAGATAGGAAGGTCAAGGGGACAAAATATCTGGTCCTCGACCTTCTCTTATGGACCATATAAGACCAACATATGAAGGAGCGTGAACAATTAAGGGACAAGGCCAAACATTGATATAAGCAACTTAAAGGTACTCCAATAACCATATGGGAGCAATTGGCAAATGCTTTCTTAGACAAATATTTCCCCTACTCAAAGAATAATAAACTCGTTAAGGAGATTACAAACTTCGAGCAATATGAAGGAGAGTCTTTGAGTGAAATTTTGGAGAGATTTAAGGAGTTGCAACGAAAATACCCGCACCATGATTTATCTGAGGAGTCTCTGCTTAAGACGTTCTATTTTAGCCTGTCACGAACAACAATGGGAACTGTTGACTTTACTACCAATAGAAATTTCCTGAGAAAGGAAAGGGGTGAAGCCCACCATATTCTGGAAGAGTAGGCAGCAACAAATAGAATAATCACAAATGAGAGAAAAAATAACCCCTTAAAGAGTTAAGGGAGGTAACTAAGCGAAGTGAGAGAAGAGGAATGATTGAACTAGATGCTTCCTCGTCTTTTCAAGCTCAGTTGGATATAATGGCAAAGTAGTTGCGGGATTTGACTCTAAACAAAGTTGATGCTATTGTTTTATAACAGCATTGTGAAGCTTATGGCAACACTGGTCATAAAATTAATCAATTTGCGATGATGAACCAACATACAGAGCAGGTCAACTTTGTTAGTGGTCAAGGACAAGGAGGAAATAGAATGGTAAACAATTTATATTCCTCTACATACAATCCTGGATGGAGAAAGAAACAACGATGATAGTATGTCGATTGTTTCTGATAAAGGATTGCCTTTACGTATCCTATAAAAAGGACCACCACCTGGTTTTCAACCACGTGGATTTTAGAAGAAAGAATGGTAGCCCTTGAGGAGAGATTTGACAAGGTGGAGAAGTTCATCCAACAAACTGGTGAATCATCCAACAACCAAAGTCAAATCTTGAAGGTATTAGCTGCTCAAGAAGCAAGGCAGAACAATCTAGAATAGTTTTTAAAAGGGCAAGCGACTGCCATGCGTAACATGGAAGTACAACTTAGGGAAATTGCAAAGACAAATGCACAAAGAGCATCTGGTTCTCTCCCAAGTTCTATCGAAGCAAATCCTCGTGGCCAAGTTAATGCAATCACCTTGAGGAGTGGCAATGAATTAGCTTCTCAATTAGTCAAAGAGAAAGCTAAGGAGAGTGATATGGTGAGTCCTGGAAAAGATAAGGAGGAAGAAGTTCAAAAAGACAAGGTCCCGCAAGAAGAAGTTACAGAGAAAGAAGAAGTTTACGTACCACCACTACCAATGGTCCTCATTCTACCTTATCCTCAAAGGGTAAAGAGAAAGTTGGGGATGGATGAAAAATTTCTCCGCTTCATGAAGAAAATGAAGAACGTTCAGATTAGTGTCTCTTTCTTGAAGATGCTAGATCAAGTTCCACACTATGCCAAGTTTCTAAAGGAACTTGTCACTAAGAAGAGAAAGTGGGAAGATGGAGAGATAGTCACCCTTACAGCTAATTGTAGCTCTCTAATCTGAAAAAATCTTCTGATAAAGTTAAAAGATCCAGGAAGTTTTACAATTCCCTATTTTATTGGTGAAACCGAATTTCCAAAATCTCTATGTGATTTAGGCGCAAGTATCAACTTGATGCCTTTGTCTACATTTCAAAAACTAGGTTAGTGTGAAGTTAAGCCAACTTCAATGCTTCTCTAGTTGGTAGACTAAACTATTAAAAAACCATTCGGTGTGGTTGAGGATGTCCTAGTAAGGATTGACAAGTTTATCTTCCCAGTTGACTTTGTGGTTCTAGATTTCTCTGAGGACAAGAATTATCCACTGATTTATGGCAGACCCTTCCTCAACACTACACATGCATTGGTAGATGTGCATAATGGTAAATTGGTGCTCCAAATTAGAGACAAGAAGGTTGAGTTCAACATGAAAAGTGTTATGCACCATCCTCTTGATGAAGGGATGTGCATGAAAATTGATGTTGTAGATGAGTGTATCCTCGAGTTCTGTAAGGAGAAAATCTCTAAAATTGAGGATAAAGAACTAGAGAAAGAAGATGATGATATTGTGGAAGAAGTGAAGGAGGAAATTAACAAGAAAGATTTTTTTGAGGAGCTCGAAATTCATTTGAAATATCGAACTCCACCCTCGATTATAAAATTTCCTTCCTTAGAACTGAAAGAGCTACACTCACATCTGAGATATGCATTCTTGATAGATGGAGGGAGGTTACCGATTATTATATTGAACAAGCTCACTAAGGAAGAAGAATAAAAAGTGCTCATAGTTATGAACAAACGGATTAAGGCCATTGCTTGGCAAATATTCGATATCAAGGGGGTAAGCCCGGAAGTTATGATGCACTATATTCACATGGAGGATGGAGCGAGGCCGAGAGTAGACCGACAAAGAAGACTTAATCCTAACATGAAGGAGGTTATTAAGAATGAAGTGATAAAACTCCTCGAAGCAGGAATTATCTATGCGATCTCGGATAGTGAGTGGGTTAGCCTGATCTATTGTGTTCCCAAGAAAGGGGGAATAACTATTATGATCAACGAGGAAGGGGAACTCATTCCAACAAGAACTGTGACTGAATGGAGAGTGCGCATCGATTATCGTAAATTGAATGATGCCACACAAAAAGATCATTTCCCACTTTCATTCATTGATCAAATATTGGAAAGGATTATGGGGTATTCTTATTATTGCTTTTTAGACGGGTACTCTGGGTACAACCAAATTGCAATATATCCCAGAGATCAAGAGAAGACATCTTTCATCTGTCCCTTTGGTATTTTTGCATATCGTAAAATGTCTTTTGGATTAAGTTGTATCCCAGCAACATTTCAACGTTGCATGGAGTCTATCTTCTGAGAGATGAACGAGAAGATTATGGAAATCTTCATGGACAACTTCTCTATTTTCGAAGACACATTTGATCATTGTCTTGACAATATAGACAAAGTATTAAAGAGATGTGAGAAAAAGAATCTAGTGCTCAATTGGGAAAAATGCTATTTTATGATAGACAAAGGAATAGTCCTCACGGCATAAGATTTCCAGATTAAGAATGGAAGTAGATATCATAGTTTTAAAAACCGTAGTCTGACTGGTAGTTCGACCAGTCGGACTGCGAATCGCTCATTACAGCAGTTCGTTTTTAGGGGTAAAACTAGAGTCCAGTTGAACCACTCATTTTTTGGTCGGACCAGGCAGTTCACCCAGAAATTCTGATTAGACCGGTTTGTTTGACCAAAAAAATTCAAAAATTTTAAATTTTATCTTTGATTTGAGATTACACATTTGTATAGATATTTTATTTTTTGTATTTTATAAAAATTGATATGTTTATATATAATTATTAATTTATTACATAAATTATTTACATATATATCTACATATATTTCAAAAAATTACAAAAAATTGAAGGAAAAATATTCCGGTCGGACTAGTGGTTAGACTGGTCTGACTGGTTGACTCGAAAAACGGAAAAAATTTGGGTCGTACTAAAATCCGGGTTTTAAAACTATGTTAGATAGAGCTAAGACAGAGGTGATAGAGAAAATGGATGCACCAATCACAGTTAAAGGAGTTAGAGCATTTCTGGGTCATGCCAGATTTTACAGAAGATTCATCAAGAACTTTTCTTTAATTGCTAAGCCTCTAACAAATTTGATGGTTAAGGATGTATCCTTCAAATTTGATGAGCACTGTCTTAAGGCATTTGATGCTCTCAAGAAAGCTCTTATCATAGCTCCCGTGATGTCATCACCAAACTGGAATCTTCCATTCGAATTAATGTGTGACACAAATGATCTAGCTTTGGGTTGTATGCTTGGACAGAAGAAAGAGGGGAAACTCCAAGTCATCTACTATGCTAGTAGAGTATTGGCAGGAGCTCAACTCAATTATACGACTACAGAGAAGGAGATGCTTGCGGTTATTTATGCATGTGACAAATTTAGGTCGTACTTACTTGGTTCAAAAGTGATAATTTACACTGACCATGCAGCTTTGAGATATCTTTTCTCAAAGCAAGATGTCAAACCTTGCTTGATGCGCTAGATTTTGTTACTCCAAGAATTTGGCTTATCCATTAAGGACAAGAAAGGAGCAGAAAACGTTATCACATATCGTCTCTCTAGGCTAGAGAAAAGCGACGGGATGGAGATTGAAGTAAATATTCAAGAAGAGTTTCTGGATGAAACTCTGATGACGATGAGTAGAGTAGAAGTTCCCTGGTATGCAGATTATGCCAACTTTTTAGTTGGAGGAATTATTTCGATAGATCAGAGTTATCCCCAAAGGAAGAAATTTCTACGGGATGTTCGAATGTATGTTTGGGATGATCCTTACCTCTTCAAGAGGTGTAATGATGAGATTCTTCAATGTTGCATTGCTAGTTGGGAAGTAGCAAACATTTTAGAGCAATGCTATAACGCACCTTACTCAGGTCATTATGGAGCTACAAGAACCAGATCTCGAGTCTTCGAATATGGATTCTATTGGCCTTTCATCTTCAAGGATGCACGTAGTTACGTTGAACAGTGTGAACACTGCCAAAGAGCAGGAAACATCTCAAAGAGGAATAAGATGCCATTATCTGGAATTTTAGAGATTGAGCTCTTTGACGTTTGGGGATTGGACTTCATGGGACCTTTTCCGATATTGTATGGCAACAAGTATATCTTGGTAGGAGCAGACTAAGTTTCAAAGTGGGTAGAAGCTTTGGTGTCACCAAAAAATGATGCTAGAGTAGTTATCCAATTTTTAAAAAAACTCTTCTCAAGATTTGGTATGCCACGAGCAATAATTAGCGATGGTGGGTCACATTTCTACAACAAGCAATTTGAGGTCCTGCTAAAGAGATATGGGATAATGCACAAGGTGGCAATACCTTATCATTCCTAAACTAGCGGATAGGTTGAGCTTTCAAATCGAGAGCTCAAGAAAATCTTAGAAAAGACGGTTAGAACAGCAAGGAAGGATTGGTTGAACAAGCTAGATGATGCCTTATGGGCTTATCGAATGGTATTCAGAAGACCTATAGGAATGTTGCCTTATAGGCTTGTTTATGGGAAAGCATGCCATCTTCCAGTAGAGCTTGAGCATCGTGCATTTTGGGCCATTAAGATCCTTAATTACGATTACAAAAAGGCTGGAGAGCGCAAAATACTCCAACTCGAGGAGTTGCATGAAATGCAAGACTTGGAGATTTCAATGCTTTATAAGGAAAGGACTAAGAGAAGACATGATGCCCATATCATCAAGAAAGATTTCAAGGAGGGGCAGCATGTTCTTCTCTATAACTCACGACTAAGACTCTTCCCAAGGAAGCTCAAATCCAAGTGAGCGGCCTGTACCAAATTGTCAAAGTGTTCCCTTTTGAAGCACTTGATTTGAAAGATAACAATGGGTTAGTCTTTATAGTCAATGGCCAACGATGTAAATTCTACATTGGAGGGGCGATATTAATCAAGATGCGGAGGTGCAATTGATTAATATGCCATCTAGTGCATAAACAAAAGGAACGGAGTAAGGCTCTTTTACTTGCAGAGAATAAAGAACATGATTTTTTGTGCTAAATATATTTGTCTAGTTAGTGTCTTAGTTTCTAGGAAGATCCTAAATGACATTTGTCTCATCATTCTCTATCGAGCACTTGAGACCTTGAGAATTGACAGATGAGATCAAAACCTCTTGAGACACTCTCGAGGAACATCAAAGAGTCCCTACAAGAGGAAAGGAAGAAGAGATTTGAATTTTGTCCAAGGTGCGAAAAGTTAGAACATGATGGAAACTGTAGCAAGAATAACACTAACTCGCAAATTGAGCGTACCGTGTTACTATGCGAGGACCGATTAGGCTTAAATTCAAAAAGGCCTCAAAGAAAGGTAGTTCATCATGGTATGCCATTCATGAGTTGTGTGACTTGCGAAAGTCAAAATTGCACCTTTGACCCATGCAGATGGGGCGTCTGGTTTTCAAACTTTCCAGGAATGCAGCGTACATAAAAGCCAAAAAAAATTTATTAGCATGTTTGTTTTTTATGTGTGATATTTTTGTTTTAGTGTTTATATCTTAAATGTGTCATTTTTGCAATTTGTACATAGTTGGCGCATGCCAACGGATATGGTACACGCCATGTCAAGTGAGTTAGAGAAGTTGGTGCATGTCTATGGTCATGGCGTACACCTAGTTATGCAGCAATGGGTAAGTTGGCACAAGCTAATGGACCTGGCATATGCCAGGTTCAGGTAGAACAATATATAAACCTTTTGGGTGTGCGCCATTTTTCACAAAATTTCAAAACCCACAATCTTCCGCCACCAAAAACTTCAAAACTCACTGAGCCCAATCATTCTCGACCATTTACCCACATTACCCAACACCCAAAACATCGTTCTTAATAGTGGATGATGCAAGATCTGGCCGAATTTGTTACAGAAACTGGAGAAAGCGCACGAGAAACCTTTCGCCTTCACTACTATATTCTCCACTCCATGACATCCACGACTACTACAATGCTCCCTTCGCAATCTTCCATAATTGGGAGGGAGAGAGGTATCAAGATTCTCACAACTAAATGCCCTTAGTCATTTTACAATCGATTGGAACAACATGCAGAGATTATGGGTACATAGACAGTTGCGGTCAGATTTTAGGAAGTTAGGCTGGAGATACTTTGAGACTAGAGAGATCATGGCTAGGCAAGAGCTTGTTTTAGAATTCTATTGCATGTTGTAGGTTGCGACCAATAGACGATCATTTTTTACACGTGTATTTGATACAGATTTTATCATGGATGAGAGTGAGTTTAATGCACTCTTTAGCCTTAAGGCTGGAGCTGGTGTTTTAGACTTCATACCCGCTAGTCAGGCCCATCGGGCATGGCAAGAAATTATAAGTTTTGACAGATATGAGTCAGTGAGGGCACCTAATGCGCTAATTAGAGAACCACATTTAGGCATCCTCCATCGCTTTATGACTTTGACTATTAGTGGCCAATAGGAAGAGTCTAAAGTCTTCTGATCTCAGCTTTATGCCATCGACTACCTACACCATGATATCCATTTTAGCACATTTGCTATATTCATTGACTGCTTTGCGTATTCTATTAGTTATAGGAATCCTAGGCATCTGTACTTAGGCCATATTATTTCCCGCATTACACGTCACCATTTTTATGAGTAGTTTGTAGACTTTCATGGAATAATTATGGAGTCGGTGTCTCTCAATATCGAGAAACTCTATTATAGCAAACTGATCAAGAAGACATTGATCGATGGAGTAGAGGTTATCGAGTACAAGCCCTAGGAAGAGAGAAGGGTAGTTCAGGACTACCTTGGGGCATTAGGACAGATGCTAGCACAGAGAGAGGCAGAGCATGAGCAAAAGGAGCCCAGCCACCACGATGAGGCCAGACTAAGCCATCGGGCTCCTGACATATAAGAAGACATATAGGATTTACGTGACCAATTTACTGTAATGCAGGTGCAGCTACAGAGTCACAGAGAGTAGTTTCATGGATACGGTATGCAACTGTAGGACTATGTAGTTAGCAATGTGACCGGATAAGACTGCCAATATGATTACAATGCTCATATAGAGGCCAAACTTGGAGCTCAGAGAGAGGAGCAGAGGGTGTTCTATGTCGAACAGAGAGCTCACATGGCATTCCAGCAGGAGCATTACAAGCAGCAGTGAGCACACACTGAGTGGATACACACCTGGGTGGAGAACTTCAGAAGCGGCTTCGTATTCCCACCACCACCTCCTCCAGCTTCTGATAATTGACAGGGAGCTCCTTTTCCTTTTTATTTTTTATTTTTCTTGTTTATTTTCTTTTTTTGTTTATTTTTATGTATTTTGATTCTGTTTTTGAGTTTGTGTGTTTGTAATTCATTTAATGTAGTATTGTGTTTCTATAAGGTGATCCTATTAGGCTTAAAGCCGAAAAAGTCACAAGGAAGTAGATTACATGATACGCCATTAGTGAGTTTATTGTGTTTCATGTTTTAAGATAGTTTGTCATATCTTTGGTGATCTGGTACGAAAGTGTTCCCAATTGAGCTCTTCAGGGTTCAATTTCCCTGATGCTTCTTAACGTATTAGATCATTGGGATAAAATTGTCTCAACTTTGTTTTATATGTTAGGTGTTTATTAGTATCTTAGACACTTTGAGGTCAATGTGTCATTAAAGTGTGTGGGAGGGTTACTTCTAGGAATCTTCTTTTTAGGTTGTTTAGTGTATTAGCATGTTAGTTTGTTGTATTTAGTTTTAGACTTGGCATGAATTTTTCAAAAATTTGACCCCCTCAAAAATTTTCAGCTTGTGTTAGAATTTCATCGTATTCTTGGTTAGGGATTTAATTCGAGCACAAAGCCTAGGAATTGGTAGAAATCTCACACTCTGTTGTTTAGATTAGTGGCTTCAATATGTAGACTAGACTAGAGGGTTGATGAGTGAACCTTGTGAGTATTTGAGCCGAAGGAAGAGATATATGTCTCTATATTTTTCATGAGATACATACTAAAGTCAGTTAATCAAGGTATCCTACTAGTACTTATCATAATCTAGGTTGTATGGAAGTTAGTGGTAGACGGGGGCATTCTTTGACATTGAGCCTAGAGCCTTAGAGACAAAATCTCTTACATATCCATTGTTTTAACCATTTGAGCCGAGCCTTTTCTTGATCTTAGATGAGGAAGCCAACTACAAACCTTATATCGTCCATCTTCCTCATCTTTGATCATCTGATTCGAGGACTTATAGGTTTTGCATGTGTATTGGGTTTAGTTGGTAGCTTTGGTTTCATTTGGGTTATGTTCGTGGGATGGTGTATTATAATAGAAGCCGAGTTTTTTCTTAGAACGTGCTAAGTATGTATAGTTTGTTGAAGTTTGTGAATGTTTGTTATTTATATTAAAAAGAAGAAGAAGAAGAAAGAAAAGAAAAAGAAGCAAAAAAGAATGTGTATTTGAATAAGGCATGTTTTCTAGGCAAAACTTGTGCTTCTCGGTCTTAGAACATTGGGATACTTGGGGAGTGTGTTTATGTATGTTATATATATGAGGATGTTTAGATTAGATGAGTGATTAGTTGCATTTGTGACATGTCCTCGGATTGGGTAGTCTAGCTACCATCCATATATTTTACCTCACTTTTACCTTAAGCCCCATTACAACCCGATGAAAAGACCTCTGATCATTAGCAACCATTGTGACTTTTAGATAATACTGAGCAGGACATAGGATACTTTGAGATATATTGATAAGTATGCGAGTGATAGGAAGTTGACCCTACAGATTATATGAGTGAAATACTTTTCTATCCTCGTGAGTTCAACCTTCTAGTATCTTTTATATAGAGTTAACACTTGTTTAAACAATTGAGTGTTGAGGTGTCTACTTCTTTGTTGTGCTTTGCATTTTGAATTGTTGAACTAACTTAGTCTATGATTACATTTTGATATAAGCTGATATTTTTTAGGGAGGTTAAGTGTTGTTTGATTCATGCCAAGTCTTTACCTTATTATGTGTTTGTTTGTTCTTCTTTGATTTTCTTTTTGGTTATCAATATTTTGAGTTTTGCTTGAGGACAAGCAATGATTCAAGTGTGGGGGTGTGATGAGTATCAAAAACACTCATTATTCGTGTCCTTTTAGTAGGTTGTTCTTAGTGTTTTAGGTTGATTTAGTTGTATTTTAGTTATTGTCATTTTAGTTTTTGTTCATTGTGTGTTTATGTTGAGTTTATCGTTTTTCATTGAGTTTACTTATTTTTAGGAGCTTATTTGAGTAGAAGTGGAGGACAATTGAGCGGACACGCAAAGCCAAGGACGAGAGGGAAGATGCAAAGCCAAAGAATGCAATGCACGGTTATCTAGCACATGCCAATCCTATATAGCGCACACAAAATAGCCATTACTCGGATGACCATTCACTCAGATGACCAGATGCACTCGAATATGGAAATCACAAAGATCTGGCGCACGCTAAGTGAATCTGGCGTACGCCAGGACAGACTGATAGAAGCTGCAAGTGGGTTGATTTGATCTTCAATTCATAGAGGGATATAGCACATGCCATATTTAATGCTTGTGATGATTGTAACTTTAGTTTCCCACGCATTGAAGTTGGTTAAGCCTAGATATTTTGTTAGTTTAGTATAAAACTTATCTTTTAGTTAAATTAGATATAGTATATAAGGCTTTTTGCCCTTGTTTGTAAAAAGAGGATAACATATATTAGATAGTACATATTTTACTGAGTAATATTAATTTCTAGTTGAAGAACGTGGACTTGAAGAGGGGGAGCTTGGAGTCTTGATAAGTCTCCTTTCCTTTTTACTCTTTGTCTATGTTTATGCTTATGATGTTAGTTAATAGTATGTATGAGTGGTTAAATGAGTTTGGTGCCTTGTTACCTTTGATGTAACCACAGTTGTGAGGTGTGTATGTTGATGTTTATGTTCTTATCAACGTGCTTGATACTATTGCTTAGACTTGCTTGATCACCAAGTCTTAGTAGCTAGTCAAAACTTGAGACCGAAAAGAGATAGAATTGATGGATAGGTTAGTTTGATGATGAGTACTCTTACTAGGAGAGAAATCTTCTTGGTGACCTACTGATTTTCCTTGGAGTGGAGCATATAGTTGGTGCTTAGTTAGCTTAGATAGTTGAAGGGGTCGAAAGAACATATCTAACCATTCTAAGTCTAGTTAAGGAGCAACTTTGGCTAGTCTTATGCGAAAGTGAGGATTAGTTGCCTTAGATTCACTCGGACCACATCACGTACACTAAAAACCCTCTATATCTTATGGTTATGTTGCTGGTTTAGGTACCTTGCTCATTTTTAGTAGCATAAGTTGTTATTCTTAGTAAGTTAGTTTCTAATAAACCGATAGCTTAAGTTGTGATCTTTATATTTGTGTTTTAGACTTTAGATAGTGCAAACAACAAACAAAACTTAATAATCTTATCCTAGAATAGTTTGTTAACCTTAGAGTAGGCCTAAGAACTCAATCCTTGTGGTACGATATCCCATACTTACTCTTATTGCAATTCGCTGTAATTTTGCTGACTAATTGGCGCACGCCAGCCAACATTGGCGCGCGCCAGGTTTGTTCGTCCGAGAGCTTTTAGCTCATGCCAGGTGCTGTTGGCGTGTGCCCGAGCTTCAGGCTGGTTGAAGGTTGGCGCACACCAACTTTGTATGGCATACGCTAGAAAGATCAGACAAACGACCGATCATCCATTATTAAGTAGAATTAAGGTAGAACGTTCAAAAAAGCGAATCGTCAGGAGTGCATATTATATCCAGTGATCTTGTATTCTATGATTTCAAGGATAAGACTTTAAGAGTACTATTGGCAGAGCTAGAACAATAATTTCCACAGTTAATCCTAGCCAATTTTTTTGAAGTCCTTACCTCTTTAGTATGTAGAGAGTCTAAGTCCAATGTAAGCAATTAGGATTCGTCATCTATCTCTCGTCTGTTTGTTACTTTAATGATATCTGTGTTGGTGATGGTTACATATGTTGCAACTATGAATGCAACCAGAGACCAAATAAGAATGGTGATTTGGGAAGATCCTACGTTTGTGTTAATAATATTGCTAACTCTTTAACTTATACGAAATATTACTAGACATGCTTCAGGTTTTTGGTTGAGGGATGCTCTCAGATTGGTTGCTTGAATCATGTTGACCTCTCGAGAATCTTCTGAATTATAATAGTATTGTTGGTTGAGGGATGCTTCCTATTCCAAAAGCCTATTGCTTGTTGCCAATATTTTAATTCGCTCTATCATGCTAGTGCTGAATTTGATATTATTTTTTCTTTAGTCATCATCACTATTATAACATTACATGTTAGACAATTAAAAAGTGGTTGTAATAACATATGAATTTGATTAAGAGAAAGCCCGTCAACCTAGAAGCAATGCTTTTTTAGGAATGTAAGGGAAACTCTACCTTGTGGGGGAAGGAGTTTGACCCGAGACATGCTTCAGTTTTTATGAATTGGACAAGGATTCCTCCTAGTGGCGGGTCAAGTACTTAGTTAATCCTTTCTAAAGACAATGTACTCGGTTAATCCTAGTGATACAAGAGAGAGTTTTGTGACATACCATACATGCTCCATGTCCAATTCCAAGTATATAGGTGCATCAGCAAGTACTCCATTCCTAGTATGGTTGGTGGACTTGAGGATGATGAAGAGTTGGGAATGCTTATTTTATCAAGCGATATTCTCTTCTACGGTTTTGAGGAAAGGAATCCAAGAATCCTAGTGGAAGACTTCGAAAAGTTATTTCTATTTTGTATTGCACTCAATATTATCTTGTGCTTATAGTAGCTCACCACTGTATAAAAAGCCTATTGTCACACTCAAACTCTCTCACGCAAGCTATTTATGCGGCACTTATGTCTTCACTAGTCAAAGTCATTCTATTTTCACATTCTCTCAACTCTACGTTATTAATAGGAAAAGAAATAGACAAGAATACTAAAAAAATTGAGGGATCTCAAATGTATTACTCAAAACTATAAGATTGTGGAGATAATTTGAAGATGGCAAATTCTTAATATACACATCAACGAAAGTATCCTTATAAATGACAACTACCTTTTACCTAATAATTGCAACTCTGATCTACCTAACTACCAACTACTATGTACATTGGAGTATTGGGAATGCTCTACAATATTCTATAGAGTAATTTAGAATACTCGCTGCTCTTTTCTCAAAATTTTTGGAAGGCTCTTTGACTACTAGCTATGCTCTTCGATATTTTGTACCATCTTTTAGCCTTAGAGAAGTCATACTATATTTGGTGTCACGCAATTTGGTGTCCATAATACATACTGCAGAAAAATATACTTCAGCTAATTTTTATGTCTACAAATATTTTGGGCCTGATTCTGCTTAGTAACTGATAAATTAGTTATAAAATAATATTAGGAATTTAAATATTATTTATTTGTCCTGAATAGATTTTTTTTAATATCAGTGGCCATTTCTTATATACAAATAAATTAATCTAACCATAGGAACATAATTAATTGCTGTCATTTCTCCTATACATTGATGTTGGTAAGTGTGAAGTAGTAAATAAAATTCCATTATAATTAATTTAAATTAGCTCTCCAAGGGTGCGTTTGGTACTATGGCTTGGACAGTACTGAACAAAGTTTTTTGTCCAAGCCTATGTTTGGCACAAGAAATGGACATGACAAAATTGAAATCTTGTCCAAGCCCACTCCCAATTTCTTGTCCCACCTATTTCTAAGGGACATGATTTTTTGTTCAAGGACAGAAATCTATTATAACATGTTTTTACTATATTACCCTATATTATTTGTTTTTTCTTATTTGTTATCATATTAACTCAATCATTAATAATCATTTTCTCTAATATAAATTTTTAGATCTTATATACAATTTTTTTTAATTGGGATTCATTTAGATTTTTTGTATTTTATATTTCAGATATAAATCTATATGAAAATATTAAAATGGTTAATCCATATATTTGATCAATACATATATATTTACAATGATATTATTTAATTGAGTCAGTTAAATAAATAAATTTAACATACGCATTTGTTATACATTGTACATGTATGAACGATTTTTAATAATATTTTATCGTTACAAAAAATATCTGTTAAATTATGTGATATCATATTAAAAATATTTATAATTAATTAATATGATCTAAATTCTTAAGGATTATTTTGAATATTTAGTTTTAATATTAATTTGTTATTCAAAGATTTTATTACCAAACGTTAAGACAGTACAGCTAGAACAATTATTCAGTCATGATAAGTCATGTACTGAAATAACCAAATGTATGACAGTACAATTAGAACAACTAGTTCTGTCCAGTACTGTCCCGTCTTATAGTTTGAGTTCTGTCCAGAAGTCGTACTAAACGCATCCCAAGAGTTTTGTTCTTGAAACTTAAGCAAATGTCGTAACAATCAAATGCAAAACTCTCTCAACTTAAACCTAAATTATGAAATACTTTTGTTTATTCCGAATAACACGAGAACATTTTTAAAGATAAATTGATTACACTAGAATTTTAATCTTGAATTTCTTTGAATTTGAGAAAGAGAGTATTTGATTAGACGTTTAAACACCGGAAATTCAATTAAAACAGTAAACTAGCAGTAAAATAGTAAAAACAGCATTTAAGCGTGAAATTATGGTGTATACATATACTTGGATGTTTGAAATGAGAGTTTTGATTGACGTCCAAAAACGTTATCAAATTATATTAAAATTTGCACCCCAAATTTGATGTGTATGAGTTCAATGAGTCGATTTTCCCACAGAGCTTTGGGCTCGATAGAACATTGGAGAAAAGTAAAATAACCTACTGGTGGGCGACAGGTTTGTCCTCAGCCACATCACAAGCGACAAGCATTGCTTCCTCTTCAATATAACGATAGACGACAGGCGACAGCTTCCGGTTCTTCTCCACGACTAGAAACCCAGCTTCCCAATTTAATAATCATGAAACCCTAGATTACCAAAATCCGAGAATTCCTAATCCGACCACCACGAAGAACCAACCTAAACCCATCCTCCATCCAAATCAACCACACAACAAGTCCGTCATTGGAGTCGGAGAGTGGGCATTGAGAAAGAGAAAGACCAAGTCCCCCAAATCCTCCTCACGTCACTCTCCATGACATCATCATCAGCTGAGAAGATTGCAGCGAACGAGGATCTGCTAAGCGAGATCCTGTTACGCCTTCCGGTGAGGTCTCTTTTGAGGTTCAAGTGCGTCTCGAAGCCGTGGCTTTTCCTCATTTCGAGCTCCGACTTCTCTCGTACCCACACCACCAGGAACTTCCGTTCCCTGTCTGTTTCAGGCTTCTTTTTCCCCACGTTAACTGGCGTTGATCTCGTTGGACTTGACGGTGCACGTCCGAAATTTCCACATTCTCTTGCATTCATGAAAGTACCACATGTTAGGGTTGTCCAATCTTGCAACGGGCTTATACTCTGTTCCACCAATAACCCTATTCTGGCTGATTACTACGTGTGCAACCCGACCACCAAGAAGTTTTCATCTATTCCGCCTCTTCCTGTGGTGGGTCATGATTCCCTCTACGAGTTTGGTATTAACCTTGTCTTTGATCCTTTGAGGTCGCCGCATTTCAACCTTGTATGTATTTTCGGGGTGATGGTGCCAGAATCCCATAATGATAGATACTACATTCTCACCTACAGAGCTCATTTGTATTCCTCGCTTTCTGAATCATGGTCGTCCCTTGAAAGTCCTCAAGGAGTATCCTTCGCTTCTGATGAAGGCGTCTTTTGCAACGGCTCCCTCTACTGGCTTTGCTCTGATCATCAGAACTTGGTCTGTTTTGAAGCCGGGAAACAACTCTTCACCACCATTGCCATGAGCACAGACTATGATCTTACCAGAGGCAGACGTGATATCAAGACAAAGTTGTGGACTTGCAATGGGAAACTCCAGCTGGTGCTTCAATTTCATTTTGCGAAAAATTTGCTTGTTTATGAAATGGTTAACGACTGCTCGAAGTGGCTCGTCAAGTACATGGTTGAGCTACCAACTCTATTCATGGGTACTGAGTTTTATAAGAATTACAGTTACACCATTCTTGGTGTCGGTGGAGGACAGGGGGATGATGACTTGCAGCTGCTCATGAAGTTGGAAAACAAGGAGGTTATATTGTACGACTTCAAGGAAAAGACCAAAACAATGATGCCCTCATGGGAATCCTTTGGCATGGTTGCTCCTTTCATTGAGAGCCTGAGTCCACTTATGTAAGCAATTTATCTATTTTCACTCATTTTGTTTTTATCGATCGGGATATGCCGTCTTTAATTTGGTCCCACTGGATGTGATCTGACATCTCTGCTAGGCTGTACCTTGTTTAGTAATTGACAGTAATGTTATCATTTGTCTGTCTCTCCTTCGCATATTACTTTGACGATTTTACGGGTTGGTGATGATACCATCCATTTCTTTAAGCCACCAGACATGTGGTAATCTACGTTGGGGTGATAACATATGTTGCAACTACGAATGCAACCAAAACCAAAATGAGAATGCCGATCGGGGAATATCCTACTTCTATGTTAACAATGTTGCTGATTTCTTTGATTGCCCAAAATATTGCTATCGCGAGCTTCTGATTTTCGATTAAGGGATGCTCTTGGATTGGTTTGGTACAGCTGCATAAGGGTGCTTATGAGTCATGTGTGCCGCTTCTGCCAGTCTGCACTTTGATGTGTTTCATCTGATGCCTTTCTTTTCATTGCTTTCATGTTGGAAATTCATGTGATTCTGGGTTGTGGTTCGAAGTTGCTACTCAATGTTAATAAAATCAGGCATACTTTGAATTCCTTTTTATTTTCTTCAATGTGATCTTTGAAGGGGAGATACTAGTGTGGTTTCTAAGATCTCTAGGTTCAATTAAAGCTTGCGCTGTGTTTCTATCTGCTGGATGTGACCAATGCCGTAGTTGACCAATAACTTGAACTATTGACTTCCGATAGTTATCTGTATTCCTCAAATTCTTGATCATGGTCGGCCCTTGAAAGTCTTGAAGAAACATCCTTAGGTTCTACTTTCAATGATGGAGTCTTCTGCAATGGCCCTTTACTGGCTCTGCGATGATCATCAGAATATGACCAAGGACTGCTCTGAGTGTCTTGTCAAGAACATGCTCCGAGAGGCTGGCGTTGGCGACGATTCCAGCTGCTCGTAAAGTCGAAACACCCTACTGCTATATTGAACGGTCTCAAAAGAGAGGCTAAGGCAACGCAGCTCTTCGTGGACTACTTTCAAAAGACTCATTTGTTTATAGAGGCCCTGAATCCAGTAGCTTAAGCAAATTCTTTGCTTTTAACTTACTACCAAATTTCAACTTGTTCCTTTTTTAGGATGAGAGAAATACTCGTATCGTATGGTTGAACTCTATCCCTACTTTGTGGATTGATGCTATATTGATTTTGACTTGTCTAGAATAGAGTAAAGGTATGAGTCCATGTGTGGAGTTAGGTAAGCTAGTTAAACTCTAGTTAAGTCTAATTATACTTTTATTAGAGCCAAATAAAATTTTGGTTAGACTCTAATTAATTGTATCTGACAGTCATATCGTGATATAGTAAGTGATTATTATTTGTGAAGACAAATAAAAGAGAAATGAATGATATAGTTAATAATTGGATGTTGACATTTCTATATATTGTAATGAATTGTTATATTGTAATGAATTGTTTATGTATTTCAAATTTGAAACAAAGAATTTTGTACTATTTAAGTTAAAATTTTATTTATTTTATTGAATAATGAGATGTAAGTTGTTATATGTCTTGAATGTATTTAAATTTTGTTTGCAAATTTGTTGCTAAAAATCATTTAAAAATTAGAACGTTAAAAAGTTGGATCCTACGAAAATTAGGGTATGAATAAATTCCTATTTTTAATATTTTTTATCAGCTTTAGACTTGTATGCTTTGCAACGATTTGTCATAATCGTTGTGAAAAAATTATGAAATTTGTGAGCAACAAGTTGTCGGCAGAATAAGAGACTATTTGGATTATCAGAATTCGAACGATCCAAATATCAAATTATTTGAACTATCCAAGTTGAATATTTTACTATCTGAGTTTGAATTCCTATAATTAGTTATCCAAATTTAAATATTCATTTTGTTTTAATTTAAATTCAGATATTTCCAACTATCCGAGAAAATAAATCAATAGTAATAGTTTTACATCCACCTAAACGAGAACAAAATTACAAATTCTATAGATAAAAAAATCATTGAAATAACAACAAAAGAAGAAAATAGAGGTATGAAGCCTCAATTTTGAAAAATGCATACCATAAAAAATAAAATAAATTATATTCAATAATTTGACGTATTTGATTCTACGTCTTCTCTAATTCACAAATCGATTGAAACCACCTCTTAGTTTGACAAAATTGTATTATTTTCTCCCGTGAGTTATCTAATATTTACGCAATGTTATACTCATGCTTCTTCCTGAAAGTAACGTGAAATTTTTTTAAGTTTCTAATACACGTGCAATTGGCGTGAGCCGACATGAAAGACCCCCCAGGTTGAACCCACGCCATCACCGGTCCCGTTTGGTTATATTCTCTCTTTTTTAAAGGGTAGCCTTTGGTTTGATTCAGACAAGTTGCACAAGGACATAAATATTCCCCACATCAACACGTGTATTAAGAAATTTTTCTTTTTCCTATGATTCAAAATTTCTTTCAAGTTAATACTGTAACAATGATTATAATATGTGAAGGGGCAAACAAAAAGGAGAATAAAATATTACAACAAAATCAAAACAATTTCTTACGACAAGCTGATATAAATAATTTCTTACAAATAAGATGATCAATTAATTTCTAAGACGAGGTGACGAGATAAGATATTTTGGGTTAGGCTTAGTAGTTGGGCCAGCCCTAAACGCAAGTGCATGAGATTTTTGACTATTCATATAATTTGGACTATATTTTTATAATCTGTATCCAAATTTTAATTAAAATAGATAATTCAAATTTGAGTCCGAAAATAATATTATTAAAATTCGAATAAAAAACATTTAAAAGCAGATTCGAATATCGGACCACCGATTTTTTTTCTCACCTCTGGTACCGACCATAACACGTTTTTACTTTTTCTGAGGGGGTAAAATATCAGCCAATTACATTAATCAGTAATAAGTAACAAAATACAGATATCAATATAAAAGAATAAAAATATCTATGTTTTTTTGGTAAACACATATCTATGCTAAGTTGTTAGGCTGGGAATTTGGATCTCTAGTTTTCAAGCAAGTCCCTCAAGTGGTCACACCTCTCTCTCTCTCTCTCCCTCCCTCTCTCTCTCCCGTCTTTCTCAACAAGATTTTTCTGGGGCGGTGAGTAAGAGCTAAAGCCGAGCTTGTTTATTCCTGCTTAACGCAATAAATGGCAATCTTTTGTTAATTCCTTGTTTCATAAATCACATTCTAAAAATCTATTTTTTTTTCCCACCTTGGGTTGGTTTTAGATTCAGAATTTTGTCAACTGGTAAGAAATTTCAGAGCTTGGTGAGGAGAAGAGTTGGGAATTATTTCTCCTGTTGTTTAGCCTCTGGAATTCTGTTAGAGCCCAAATCTCCATTTTTTGCCATTTGAATTTATTTTTCAGGTTTTAGACAACTCCGTCTTAGTTTCCGGTAGCTTTGTTCAGCTTAGGTTGGAACTTTCTTGTTTTGTCCTTGTGATCTGTTAAAGCCTTAAAGGTTCCTCAAAGATTTCATCTTTGGGCATTTCGAATTAAACTCAGATGAGTGAATTGGATTTGATTGATGTTGGAGTATGGATTTGCAGGTGATTTCGGTCTCCTGTCTCCTCTTTGATAGGAGAGCGAAGGAGACGAGAAAGATGGAGTACGAGACCAGCAGCTGGATTTGGGATGGTGTATACACCTACCATCAGCTGTTCGGTGGCTTGATGCTCACCTTCGCGTTGCTCGGATTGTCCACGGGCTATTTTGGTGGAGTTGGGCTGCCCTTGTTACCCTATATGTGGGCCGACAAGGGAATTTTTCATAAGAAGCGAGAGACAAAGCGCATTCGTGTTTACATGGATGGATGCTTTGATCTCATGCATTATGGCCATGCCAATGCATTGAGACAGGCTAAGGCTTTAGGGGATGAATTGGTTGTTGGCGTTGTTAGTGACGAGGAGATCATTGCAAATAAGGGCCCTCCAGTTCTACCCATGGAAGAGAGGTACTGCTGGACCCTGATTTTTGTATTCTAGGCACCATTTTCCAGTTTTAACTTCGAACTGCAAGCGTAGTACTTATCTTTTCATGTTCTCGTTCAGCCTTTGGTTATTGTTTAAGCCCATTAGTCGTTTGAATGATTTTAGTTTTCTGGTCAATGTAACAGGATGGTTTCTAATTTACAAGTTATGATTTTCTTCTGGTTGATTAGTGGCATTCTGCATGATTCTATCTGAATGTATTTCTCTTATTTTGTGAGTTGTAAAACGAGACTGCACGAGAGCTTCTAACTTGATTGTTGTCTCCTTTGGGAGATGGGACAACAAACTTAGAGAGGCCATTCAGAGTGATGGTCTTGTTGTAGATGTTCCTATTTAAAACATTCATTAAATGCATTGTACACTAAAGCAGAGCCGGTCAAGTGTGATTTTTAAGTGTTTAAAGGTTGATGATATTAGACGATTTTGGGCTACACCATGAGATGAAGCTTCACTGTGGGTCATGAAGTATTTTTTTTCCAAGCGGAAACTTTATTTTTGGGGGTGACATTTGGTATTTGAATTGCTGGACATGTGACCTAGAACTATATTGATTAGTTTCTACTGTGAACTGATTTGTTATCTAACTAAGCTTCCTTCAGGCTGGCTCTTGTTAGTGGCTTGAAGTGGGTGGACGAGGTCATAGCCGATGCTCCTTATGAAATTACAGAGCAATTCATGAAAACTCTGTTTGACCAGCACAGAATTGATTATATCATTCATGGTGATGATCCTTGTCTGCTTCCAGATGGATCTGATGCATATGCCTTGGCCAAGAAAGCTGGAAGATACAAGCAGATTAAACGAACGGAAGGTGTCTCCAGCACTGACATTGTAGGTATTAATTCTGTTCTCAAGCATTCTTTGATTCATTTTAAGTGAGATTTTTTGCTGTTCTGGCAAAAGTCCATGTTTGTTGTAAAATGTCAATGGCTCTCTCTGAATTAACACAAACATGCCTAACAAGTTTTCTTTCTGTCTGCCCCTCTTTTTTCCTGTTTGGTGGTTTTCATTGCTGATTAGTAACAAAAACTATTCTTGTGCACTGTACCCTTTGAATTTAGGGCGAATACTTTCTTCTGTAAAGGAGACTAAAAATGTTGAACGTCATCAAGATGCTCGTGACAGAAGTAAAGGGAATGGTGACCATATCTCACAATTTTTACCAACATCACGGAGAATTATGCAGTTCTCAGATGGCAAGGTATCAATCTTAACCATTATTAATTGGATGCTTGACTTGTATGCTGTCATTCCAGGACATAATTAGTGCCTTATCTGTTATTCACCAAGCACATCATATTGTGAGGTAGTTTGCCCTTGTAGATATCAAATTGAGTGTATTGACCCTTTTCTACCCTTATTTCTCTGCTTATGACAGGAAGTTGGCAAAAAGTTTATCAATGTGATGTTGTTTGTTCTGATAGATTACTACCTTACATATCATGTCAACAACATGTTTTAGTTGTTTTCTTTCATGTCGGGGTGTAGTGTATGTGAGATTAAACTGTTGATATGCAGCAGATATGTTGAACTACTATTAGGCAGTGGAACACCGACTTATCTTTAAACATATCTTGAAGTGGTTGATGGTTGCATTTCTTTTAGAGTATGTTAATTTACAGAGCTTCAATGTTCTTGTCGAATACACTCCTATTTTGATCTCTCAAATCCTAATAAGTTGTTGTAGATTAAATTTTTGGCAGAAGAAAAAGTAACCTTGGTAAATGGTGCAAGTTTTTGTAGTTTATTATTTGCGAGTGTTTTGTACCTTTAACTTGTCCAGATTGATATTCGATACTGAAATACGGACAACTAGTTAACTGGACAGAGAACTTTTTCATGTTCTTTATACTCTCCTCGATTCAACATCAAAGAGTTACGGTGCTGCAATGAGAATGCAAGCCATAGTCTTACCTCTCTTAAATAACAATAAAGAATGTGCGTGTTATTCCTCTGATTGATGCCCTCTTGTGTTGTCTATTTTCAGGCACCTGGACCTAATGCCCGTGTCGTGTACATTGACGGAGCATTTGATCTCTTCCATGCTGGACATGTAGAGGTATCTGTTAACTAACTGATACTTCCTGTTGTCTCTTTTTCTCACTAATTGTGGCGGTTGCAGATTCACAGTTATCATTTTAGTTATTTTTTCCTCATCTTGTTGTCATCATCACCGAGTAATATATTATCACGTTATTGTGGCAATAATGAATTCTTGTATGCCTACAGATTCTCAGGTGCGCGAGGCAGCTTGGAGATTTTCTCTTGGTAGGGATCCATACTGACCAAATAGCGAGGTACATGGCAGTTACTTGATCAAAGTTAATTATCCTCATATCTTTTTTTATGATCATAGTTGAATTTTACATCACAATTGCTTGAGTTATGCTTTTATTTGATTCTTAACAAGTTGGTCTTTATTTTGCAGTGAGCAAAGAGGCAATCAATACCCGATTATGCACCTACATGAGCGTAGTCTCGGTGTACTGGCTTGCCGTTATGTTGATGAGGTGATCATTGGTGCGCCTTGGGAAGTTTCTAAAGACGTGGTATGTTGGTGCTCTCCATGCCCATGCTTTGGAAACTATCACAGTGACTTATTGCGCCTTTCTTTCTTTCAATAGTAAAAATCACATCTGAACAATATCCTGATAAATGTATGCTTATATGCTGAGCAGATTACAACTTTCAACATCTCATTGGTCGTGCATGGAACGATCGCGGAAAGCAACTGCTTGTTGGTAGTAAGCCTAAACTTATTCTTTTGGAGTGTTCAAATTATATTGACAAACTAGAAGTTGAAAGGAACATGAAACTTGGCAGAATGGGGTAGATCCATATGCAGTTCCAAAGAGCATGGGAATTTTCAAGACACTCGAAAGCCCGAAAGATATAACCACCACTAAGGTAGCACAAAGGATAGTCCTCAATCACGAGGCGTACAAGGTATGTTATCATTCTTTGCTCATCTTACATGGTATCCTAGCAACTTTTGAAGTCAAAACTGATGTATACAATTCGGCCCAATTATCCAAATGTGAAAATTTTCCGACCATTTCTTAAGGATGCGATCTTTATTTGATCAACCTCGTGTGTTGGATATGCAGAAACGGAATTCCAATAAGACTCGGAGTGAAAAGAAGTATTATGAAGAGAAAGTGTACGTTTCAGGAGATTAGCCGATGCTGCACACATTTTCAGCCGTAGTCTCTTAATAGAAGCTTAGTCGCATCGCAATTCGGCCCAGGAGAGACTGCATAGGAATTTTTTTCTCTCCCCAGGAAAAGGCCAATGAGAGGTACAAGATGGGAAAGAGCAGACTCAATTATACCATCTATTAGATCACTACATATATCTCTTGTTGTATTATTAGCCCTTGCTGAATTGAACCTCGGAATCATCATGTTTTTTAGATAACATATCAATGGTAAGGCTCCCATGTATGTTTGTACGATATACAATATTTTGATATTTTCCAAGGAATTATAAATTCACTCCAAAGAGCAGAAGCGTTTCGGAGACGAGGGGCAACACTGGCACATACAAAATCAAAAGTTTCGAGCTCATACGACCGGATAAACTTGATCCAACTAGATTCTCTTGCAGAAGACCAGAGACGTTGCAATCAAATGTCGCAAACAAGGAAGCACAACTTGGGCAGGGACCTTTGTCTGCCCTGGCTATCACGCTATGTGCATTCTATACTTACACTCTAACATTCATCCCCTTCCTACCTACCCGACCGAACTCCACGGCACACGATTTACAAAAAAAATGGAGTCTCTGTGGAATCCTACATGTTGTTACTTGCTACAGGAAACAAAGTGAGAGGAGTTGCATTACTCGGAGTCATATGAGGGGCCACGCAGTGTTGCTGCTGCCATTGAGGCACATTCCCGAACGGGAAACCTTGCATTTGCTCCAAGCTTTCGCCACTACCTTCTTCAATATCCATCTCTGCTTCTCCCATATTTTCATCCTCCATCAACTCTGTGTTGTCTGTGTTGGTGGCATCCGTGGAACTAGGAAACCGAGAGGGAACCCAAGGCACAATGGCCATACACTCCTTGGCAGCTCGTTCACCTATTCTATCTTCTTCTTCGTGATCAGTCCATAGTTTCTTATCTGCACAACATCCCCACTCAATCAGTCACTCCATTACATAACTATCTACAACAATGGCAAGTTCGTTTACGAAGCAGGACGGCAGGCACGTGACAAGACCTAAAACGAGTACAGAATCAGAGCCACAACCCTTGAACTAAAACTAAACTTTTGATATCGACATTAGCAATGCTCCAGCTCCCAGCCTCCTATCGCCAGGGTTAATTACTTCAAATAGAAAATTCACGTATAGGTTCAATACAATACGCCAAAACAACACGACGAAGACGGATTGGATGGCCGTCGATAACTCACATATCCCTACCAATTATGTACTACTTCCAACTAATTAGACAAAAATGGGATGGAAAAAAAAGAGAGAGGAGCCGGTGACTCACACTTAGACTTGAGGCCGGAGAGTAAATCGGAGCTCATAGAAACGGAGAAGCCTGATTCGGAACCCCAAGGCGAATAGAGCAGCGGATTGCTGCTAGCATCTACGGAATTTAACACCACGATCGCCCTCTCCGGATTCTCCTCCAACGAAGCCGGCGAAAGCTCCTCGATCACAACCCCGCACGGCCTCTCGGAATGTACCATCGGTACCTCCTCCTCCACGCTCTCCATTATCGGCGGAAGGTCCAAATCCTATGGAAAAATTACACAATTACCCCCGCGCCGAGAGAGAGTGAAAATAGAGCGCGGAGAAGGGAAAAAGAACTCACGAGGCGGCGGATTTTACGAGCGGGGGAGGAAAGCGAGAAGTCGGAGAATTCATCGCTGACGTCATCCACCGCCGCCTCCTTCCTCTTCGTCCTCCACGTCATCCCCGACGCGGCCGCTCCTCCTCCGGCAATTATTAGCAATGTGCAGTTAGAAAACCCTAAATTACGTTTATAATTAGCTCTTTGGTCCTCTCTCGTAATATTTATTGTTCTCTTCTTTGTCAAATTGGGGGTTATGGTTTGACGATAGAGGAGGGAGGAGGGGCAAAATGGGGAGTAATTATAAGGGAGGAGAAGGGAGAAAGGGGGGATGTTCTGTGTGTTTCTAGAGACTTCCATCGTTTTAATGGTGTATTTTCCTGATTTGCCCTTTTCCATTCTGTTCCAGGACTCTCCCGCGGCTTGGGTGGGCCCGCGCCCTTGCCTCGTCACAATATCTAGTTGACCCCATAATTTTCTGTTGCTTTTTCCTTGTTTATTTGAGGTTTTTTTTTAAATTTGATCAATTTGTACAACTATACATTGTGTATTAAAAAAAGTTCGTCAGAGAGAAGAAAAAATTATTTATTTATATCCTACTATTTGAACAGAAATAATTCTAAGTCTAATTAAGAAATAATATGATAATATTACACGTGGAGAGAAGTAGTTTATTATTTTTTCTATTTTTTTTCAAAAATATTAAAATCATATCTCTCTAAATATACTTTAAGATGCGTTTTCTAGTCATTAAAGCAAATGCTGTATTGTCTTTGGGTCTATAAAATCATAACATAAAAATGTAGCTCGGGAAAAGGCGTTGGATGGAAAGAATTTTTTTTTTGCAAAAAGTCATGGAATTGCGCTCACGGCCTCACTCGAAAAATTGGTGATTTTTATAAAAATAACTAAATATTCCGAATAATTTCGAGCATGTTCTACCAATTTTCAGGTATCGCACTTCTCTGAGAGCCATAAGCATTTTATGTACTGCCATTTGAGGGATGTAGATGTAGGTCGAGGGTTCAATTGAACCTGCCATTTTAATTATGTTGGGGGTGAGCCAAACAGTAGAATTTAATAGTTGAATAATTCCTATTTATCAGTATTTTATTATATGAGATTAGCCTAGTGACACTGAAATATAGTTCAATAATAACAGAGAAAAGACACTACTCTTTGCTCGTGTTCGATTCGAGAACTTGAAAATATTGGATTCGCTTGCACTTAATTAATAGTAAAGAAGTTCGAGAACTGAGAAATTGGATTATCGGTCTAGTTGGTGTTGGTTGGTGTGTGGTTATCAATTCTAATTACAACTGATACGTAAAATTACATTTAGGAATCATACCGTGGAGAGAGAATGAGGATGATGGAAGAGTAACCAAGCATAGGGTACAAATTGGAGTCAAGGAAGTGAGAATACTGCTTAATGACAATATCTCTTTGTGGTACGTCACTGGACAGGAAGTCGAATGGCGAGGGCTTGCCGGTGTCAACCAACGGCTCCCATCTGTAGCCCGGTCGATCAGGCAACGTGATGGTTACAGGCGTGTGGTTTGCGTTGAAGGCAACATAAATTTCACCCTTCACTGAATCAACCTGCGCCAGATTCAGAACAATGAATGATGGATCAGAAGTTTGGAAAACAAGAATAAAAGTAATACAAAGCACGGCAACATTGGGCCAGAGAAGGTAGCGAAAAAACACCAACACTAGCATACCAGTGTAAAGGCCACAAAACGGCTCGTCTCGGACCAATCTGGTGTTTTAGGAGCATGGCCATGCCATTGCAGCCTTTTAGATGTTGGAAAATCATCCAAGCCAAGTGATTCACATTCACTGCAACACCGCAGCGGAACGTAAGGCAAAAACAATTAAAAAAGAAAGAAACTGAATAAGGTTATGCTAACGAGACTAACCGACGAAATTTGGTCATAAGGCAGCAAAATCTGAAAAGGTCTGTCGAAGACTCCTCTTTCTTGTCCCATCGGAAGTAATTAACCTATTGCATTTGATTTGAGGTATAATCAAGTGAGCCAAACAAAAACACTTCATCAATGGATCCAGACAGCAGAGGGGTAGAAAATTTACATAGTTATCATGGCAGTATGTATTATTGTTTCCCCCTTTTGTATGACCATATTCATCTCCCATGTATATCATTGGAACACCCTGGAGAAACCAACATGAATGTTCAGAAAAGGAAAAGATGAAAGTTCAATACTTCGCAATAAGGTGGTATCTCCTCAATCCAAGTCTTGGATTGGAATCTGCCGAAGGAGGAATAAGTATGCGGTTGCAAGAAATTCATCAACATACTTAACAAAGATCTTTAGTAGCATAACTAATCAGACTATAAAACACTCCTAAATCCTCATCCCCAAAATCATCCTGAGCCGCAGATCCCTGAGAACAACTAATCAGCTAGGAAAATTTCTAATGAGGCCCCTGATCGAAAGTATGCACAGAAAGGAAACTTAAACCTCACTTGAGAAACCATGAGACAGAGGATGAAATTCCGTAATTGTTGCTTCCGTAGCTTCTTCACAGAAATGCTTGCAAACTCACCCTCCTGTTTCAAGTTAAACAGCAGTATAAGCCTTCCAAAAGTCATTCAGTTAAACAAGAGGAGAAGAAAACAAGTTGCAGCATATCATCACATGCAAGTACCTAAGTTGAGCAAACCTGGCCACAGTTCCAACTATTATTGTGGTTCTCTCCATCATTGTTGTCTTCTCCATTTGCCAAGTTATGTTTGTCATTATATGTCACCAGATCTGCCAAAGTGAAACCATCATGTGCACATATGAAGTTGACGCTGTTCCATGGTTTTCTCCCCCCTTCCTAATCAAATCAGCCAATGCAACAATAAATGTGCAGCAGAGAAATAAAAATCCTCATAAACAAGACTTGACTCAAGTTTCATATCCCAAATAATGACAATCATCCTGGTCTATGGAGTAAAGTTTTGGAGTTTCCATATCCTACCCAAAACCTTAAGGTAGTGAGTAGGTTCCACCTTATAAACCAACCCATCCCACATACAACTTCTGATGTGGGACACTCTCCACACGCCTCCTCAAACAAAGCCCATCGGGCTGAAGTTTGCACGGGCCTATCACTGGCTATCGTGCTTTCAAACGGGGGTCGTGCGAGTATATGGGCCCATGGGCTCGTTAGAGCAAATTGGCTCTGATACCATATTGGAGTCTCTATATCCTACCCAAAATCTTAAGGTAATGAGTAGGTGGATACTTCCACCTTATAAATCAACCCATCCCACATGCAACTTCCGATGTGGGACACTCTCCAACATAAAGCCCCAAACATTTAAGACGGCGACACCGAGTTCCCATGAAGTTGCAGTTCAAAAACTCATGTATCTCCACAATTGAAAAATCCTGACTGCACCGGAGCAACAAGGTTCAGAGTTATGAGAATGAGCACAAGCAAGACCTGACTTACTGCTCTTTAACATATTTGCTTACCTGGTACAAGTTAGGACTTCCACATAAGCATTCAGCAAAAGCCCCCGAGAAGCCATCTGTACCCTTGATGAACTGCCGCACAACATCACGGTACTGAATGGGGGAAGGGAAACGACAAAATTCAGCAGAGACCCATGACCAACATTATTTTCTTTTTACAAATACACACTTATAAACAAATTGGATATCAGAATCAGCAACTTGAATTGCGTTATTGTAATCTAAACTGAAGCATACCTAGATCAGAGGAGTAATAAAAGTAATTCAGAAGAGAAAGTGAGAGCTTATAACTAACTCGCCCCTATTAATGTAAGAGGTTGTTGGTTCTATCCCGATCCCTTTACTGTCATACTTCCCATACTTATGAACTAAAATGCAATACTGCCATACTAATTTCCTATATCCATTGCAGCGCACTATGAGTTTCATATAATGAACGGAAAACATTTAACAAATACCAGAAATAAAGTCACTACAAAGCTTCTTATCCCCTAACTCCTCACTCTCCTCAGCACCAATGAACATGGCATACAGTGACAGGTTTGTCAATTGCTGAAGCAAAGCAGTTTGGTGATGCAAATCGTAACATCTTTAGTGGTACAATGGCGTACCTCTTTAGTCACGGAAGATCATTGTTACCCATTAAGGTTCACATCATCAGAGATAAATCAAGAGATAAAGGGTCATGCAAAAGAGACAGTGGTGTTCGCGATTTATGCATCACTGCACAAGTTCATAAGTTGGCCAAGATGAGATATACAGAATATCAAACATTGGCATTCACCTTTCCATTCCACTCGGACCAAATCTGCCAGTGAGGAAATGTGCCAACTTGATACAAGCCTCCTGTGTCCCATGCTTCCGCTATCAGCTAGGCATAACAGTTGCAGAATAACAATTAATACATCTCACGTTGGAATGCTTTTTTGTAATTGTAATTTAATTGTATAATGATATAACCAATATATACAACGAAGCCATCCCACCCAAAACTACAAGACCCAAGGGAAATCGCTACAACTCCACGAGCAAGAAAACCGGCCACTACTAGGGGAATAAGTTCCTAGAAGCAAAAACTACCACCATGCAGTAGAAGCAAATCTGCAACAGTAATCACTTAACAACACTTGAACAAACGGAAATCAGATGGCTGGAACTTCCGTTGTTTTGCGACAAGATGTGAGCACGTCTGCATTCGATAAGAGGCAACCAAATAAACGGGCAGATACAAGATTCAGTTTTATACTGCTGCATTTACTGAGCTAGAATGAACTTTTAATTGCTAGCGCCAATGGTGGTTTTCCCTTGGTTCACTTATTTCTATCTCAAAGTAGAGGAGTTACTGTTATCAAAGTTGTGTGATCAAGTAGTTTCATATCTGCTCAAGATGAACCAGAAATAGTACGTATGTAAGGTCACAAAATATCATCAGAAATGCACATCTATTATCCCTGAAGTATTCTCTTCTCTTGAGACAACTTTTTTTTAGGTGCAACTACATTATCACCGGAGGAGAAAGAAGTGTTAGGACAGATTGGATAAACAGCTTTGCAGGTTCTTACCATACACTTTCAAGTTGATGTGTAAGACGTATTTATAATGCACATAAAGAAGCAGCTACACATTGGCTAGCTTTTGGAAGTAGAGAGAAGAAAATCATTTGGCGAGGAGGATAAATCCATTTGTAATTTCATGGAGAATTGGTACAGAATTTTGTATTTTAATATAAGGGGAGACTTTCTGACTGATATTTGTGATCTTGTGAAATGTTGCAACACCGCTAAAAGATGCATATGGGCACAGCACCTAGACACCTTTTAAAAGAGGGATATGGATTCAGTCTTAAGCAGAGAGAACAGGAAAATACAGAAGGTACCTTCACATCGCGGAGTATCGGATCATTACTGATCATCTCGATCAATGGGGGGTTGCTAAGAGGGGCACCAGTTGTCAACAAATCACCTTCTACCGGACTACCGAATACATTTAAAGCATCCCACAGGCTAGTGAGGGGAAAACAACAAAACAAGAAAAAATACTCAATCAAGAAGAGAAGAAAATAGATAACCATGTACAAGCAAGACCAAACATGGAGTATGCAGACAAGCCATCCCAACCTGCTACCCCTGGTCATGATTGAAGCAAGATCAAAGCGGAACCCATCCACATGCATCTCTGTTACCCAATATCTGCAATACATAATGCAAATTCAAATCTGCATTACGCTCATGCTGAAAAATAAAACAATGATGACGAAGAGTCGAAGACCTGTAATTCTCTCCATAAAATGCATGCAAAACCTACCATTGCACCTCTACCCCTGAACAATTTCATGCTACTCTGTATCAATTGTACCCAATGTCCTTGGCCAGTGAAGTAAATCCGTGAAAAAATCACTGTTTCCTAATAGATGAAGCAAGGTAAGGAACATATAGTCATCCTTATCATAGTAGTTTCAATCCAACACGTCTGTCTACCACTAAGATAATAACATCAATGAAAAACTTGAGAAAAAAGAGACTTCTAAGGAATTATTACAGACGAAAAGAATACTTGGAAGATCATGAAAAGCAAAAACTTAAAAGATGAGCAACACTAATGAAGGTCTCTATTTTTATTTTTCTAAATATCAATCATAGATCAAATTCATATCCAGATCAAAGGATTCTACCTTAAGCTGTCCAATATGAATTGACGAACAATAGGATGGTTGCAATTGAGTGTGTTCCCACAGCCAGAATAGTTGTAGAACTCGCCCTATCGCACGACAAAGGACAATTCAAGATTCCCAGCAATTAGAAGAATTAGCAGAAAGGAAGTTCCTTTAGCATGATATTTTTTTTTATTATATCTTTGCTGTCTTTATTGACAAGCATCTTACATAAAAAATTGGAGTAGATGCAGCCTAGATTCACCATTGAGCTTGATTCTTTATTGACACTCAAATGGAAATAAGTGAGTGTATCAATGCATTATCCATCACCCGAATCTGCTTAACATTTTTTGGTGTTTCCCACATCTGCTTATAATTAACCCCTATTTCCAGTGACCTAAATGAATGCCCCCATTCATGACAGACCGCAATCTAAATTGCATTTGCTACTGAGAGTTAGAGAATCATTTAAAAAAAACTGAAATAGGCTAAAAAAAGATCGTCCAAAATATGGGAAGATTTTACTCTAAAGAAAGGTATTTGGCTTGTGGAGATTACTATCATTGTCCTAGATGTTTGTCTAAAGTCTGTACTATAAACAACCTCCTATGCATCCAACAAAGGACGTGTACCTTAGGAGCAAGCATGTAGTAGACACTATTATCAACCCCCCTAAACGATATGATAGGACCTTTCTCATTTCCTTCAGCTGTGTGATTGAAGACGACATCCATGAGCACCTGATTGGAAAAGATTAGACAGTATATTCAACAAGCCTCTCTACCTCAATATGGCAAAACAATACTTACCTCAATTCCTCGTTTATGAGCTTCTCTTACAAGGAACTTGAATTCATTTATCGCATCCTGGCCACAGTTTCGTATTCCTGCCGATGCATATCTTGTCATGGGTGAAAAGTAGTTGATAGTTGAATATCCCCAAAAGTTCATCCTGCAACAGAAAGATAACAGTATTAGCTTCCCAATAAGAACTTCTTGTGCTTTAACTAATTGGCAAAAGTTGAACCAAGATGGGTTCTGTTCTTTTCCAAAAGCAAATAGAAGAAACAGATGTTTGGATCCAGCGGCACTACTCCTCTCTACAAAGCAAGAACAAGACTCAACAACCTCCACAAAAGAACTAAATTATATCCATAATAAAGGAGAACGGGTTTTCCCTCAGCCCAAACAAATTTGATAATAATGCAGGGGAAACAAAGAGAAGCAGGGAAACAAAAAGCGATATATAGAGGTTCTCCCTTCAATAAAAAAGAATGGTTTCAGTGAGAAAAAAAATCTTATTATTTTCAAGCAGAATATATAGTAGTTAGTAGGCTTAGTAATTTCACTAACTGATGGAACTAAGAAGTACTCTGACATAATAGGACATTGTTTATACTCTTCTGCAGCAATCTAGCTTTTTCAACAAGTTTTCAAAGTCACAAACAGATGTTATATTCAGAGTGATTGAAATGGAAAAGGACCAACAGAAATAATCATACTTATAATCACCCAGGACAGAGTTGTAGCTATAATACTCCAGCTCATTGAATTCATGGCATGGCATTAACTCTATACAGTTGATACCGAGTTCCTGCAATATTGGATATTAGTAAGACCCAAGTTCCTGCAGTATTGAACAATTGAGACTATGTACAACGAAGACCTAGAATCATAAATTCATGAAATAGTCAGAGTGAATAAACTTAAAATCACTACTTCATAACTTCTACTGAACTATTTCTTCTGACCAAGGATGTACCACAAGAATCTACGTATTCCAGAAACAATTACGTAAATGCAACTAACTTTCACTAAACCTATTTTCCAAAAAGGAATATTATACCCCCACAACTCCTCCCCAATCCCCCATCTGCATGCCAGATAGCCACAACAAAACCAATTTTTCACCATGGCAAGATTGCAGCAGGTAAAGAAAACTTCAAGTGAAATGGTAATGCAACAGCAACGCATATCAAACTCAAAGTAATGAGATATATGTCATTATTAAGAGGAATAGGATTACAGTGTTCGAGTCCCCTAACTTGCAAAAAATAAATTTCAAAGAAACCAAAGTATTCAAATGCAGTAACTAAAAAAAACTTATATGAGTAACCTAACAGGCTGGCCAATAAAACTACAGAAGATCCATCTAAAAGTGGAACAGTGGCTAGGCGATCTTCCAAGAGAGAGCTATGAGAATAACTTGAGAAGCTCCAAACCATGTTACATATACACTCTTAGAAGTCCAATAACAAACTAATCTATTGATGATCCCATCAATTTACATCTGTCGTGTATCTCAATGTAACATCTAATCAAGACCACTAGCATCTATCGAAGAAGAAACTTTATCCAACAGCAACAATCTGTAGCCACCTTTTCAAAAGCATTAAACACTTGCCTTCAAATGATCAAGTTTCTCTGTTACACCAACATAGGTACCCGGGAACTTAGCTTGACTTGATTCATGCCGTGTAAACCCTCGAACATGCATTTCGTAGATAACGAGGTCTTTCTGTGGGTACTTCAAAGGTAAATCTCCTTCCCAGTCAAACTGGAAATGTGTAGAAGTGCTCTAAGTTAGCATTTGGCTGGAATTCAAATGCACTTGGATACAAAAAAAATCAATTTGGTGCAAGTTAAGGAATGATATATGAAACCCAAAACAGATGTTAAGGTTTGAGGTCGTTCTGTGGCAGTTTATACCTCCTCTTCGGAACTGGGTATCATGCAGGCCAGTTGAGGCCAGCAATTGTCTTCTGGCCCTAAAACCCCAAACTCCCCTCTGCTCACAACGGCCTGCAGGATTATAAATGGATCAGGTTTCTCTGTTGAGAGCTACAAGCAAGACGTGACACGACATACGTTTCCAAAATACGTAAGTCATCATGAGGACTGAACCAAGCTTTCCTTTGCTTTAAAACGAGAAACTGATAAACTAAAACAGGACTAACTTTTGCATAAGGATCCACCAAAATTCGAGATGAATCGAAGTGATGTCCATCCTCCGGAGAAAACTTGCCATCAAATCTGTAGCCATACAGCATATCCTTCACATCACCTTTCAAAAATACATGCCAAATGTCGCCAGTCTTATTGGTAGATGGATTAAGAGATATCTGCTCAGTCACCCTGTTCTGAAACACCGAAGAGAACACATCACTTTCTTGCTTATATAAAGAATCATTCATAGCACAAGAAAAGCATAATCAAGTTCCATCTCCTCCTCCAAGAATCCAGAACTTAATGCCACCAAATAGCCGCTCAAAAACGCTTAACAGGCTGTCATCCGAGTCCATAATGGTGTAGTCATAACATAATTTAACCCAGCCAATTCCGGTCCATAGTGCACACCAATTCCGGTCCACAGTGCACACCGAATTTCTTCGATGATGATACCAACACTCTGTTCGTTTTGCCGGAAAAGTCAAGTGTTCACAAGTTATTATCCATACTATTAAGCAGTTACATCTTGCAAACTGAGCCTAAAAGCTACTTAAGCCAAATGCAGACTACTAGGCCGGTTCCATACTCGCTATAATCACTTCCAATAACCAATAACATTGCACTAAATTCCTTAATCCAGCGAAATTCATCAGGAAAATACACTCAGATAACTCTAAATAGAAAGATGAAAAAATAAATAAAACAACCGAAATAACCTCCGATAAATCAGAGAGCGCGAAGAGGCAGAGCGTAGCGGAGGCCGCATTGGAAGAATAGATCGCGAAGTTGACGCCACCGTCCCGCAACGTGGCTCCAAACGGCGCCGGATGACCCTCGGAGACCGAAAACCTGCTAACCTTTGGCTCCTCGACCACAACGCTCGTCTCCGCCTCGGCGGCCTTGGCGGTAACCACCCCGGGCGGCCGGTCGCTCCCGAGGGAAATAACCGGCCGTCGACGAGCGCTGACGTCCGATCTCGTCACCCTCCGGCGGCGCGGGGAGGGGAAAAGGCCTATGCTCGGGGAGAGCGTTAAACGGGAAGGAAGGGATCGGGAAAGCTGCATATTTAATAGCGGCGTACGGAGTCGTTTTAAGGAGTTAGTGTGGGGGATACATAAGTGAGTTGATCTTGGTCATGACTATTTTTAGAAGAAGAAGAAGAAGAAGTGAGAGTGTGGGTGCGTAGCGTTAACGTTTGTTGTTTGGGGAGGATGGGAGTGATTATTGGAGCGAAGGGTGGGACCAAGGTACATCGATCCACAACGTGTGGAAGGCTCTTTTTCCTTTGGGATTCGGACCGTTGATTGTTCTATTAGAAATGACTGACCTACACACCTCAAATTTAAATTTGGGAATCAGATTTTTCTAAGGACAAATTATTCCAACCGTAAAAAATTTAATTTTTTAAAAATTCAAGTCGTAAATGTGTGTAACTCATTAATTATTTTTAAATATATTATAATAGAAAAACTCAATTATTATAAAAAATTATGATTCGTGGAAGTTTTAATAGTTTATATATACAAAGTTGAAATTGGATAAAATTATTTAGTATCAAATTGATATTTGGCATCACATGATGCAATGATGAAACAAAAAGCATAGTTTTTAAAACCGCGGTCCGACTGGTGGTTCGACCGGTCGGACTGCAAATCGCTCATTAAAGCAGTTCGTTTTTATGGGTAAACCCGGAGTCCGGTTGAACTGCTCATTTTCCGGTCGGATCGGGCGGTTCACCCGGAAATTCCGGTTAGACTGAGGCGGTTCGACCAAAAAATTAAAAAAATTAAAATTTTATCTTTTATTCGAGACCACACATTTTTAAAAATATTTTATTTTTTGTATTTTATAAAAATTGATATGTTTATATATAATTATTAATTTATTACATAAATTATTTACATATATATATATCTATATATATTTTAAAAAATTACAAAAAATAGAAGAAAAAATATTCCGGTCAGACTAGTGGTTGGACTGGTCTGACCGATCGACCTGGAAAACGGACAAAATCCGGGTCGTACTAAAATCCGGGTTTTAAAACTATGAAAAAAAGAGAGCATTCAGGTGGGATCAGGTGAAACCCCTTAAAAAAAGTGGGATCAGGTGAAGACAGAGGACGAAAATTTGACCATTAGACTACGCATACTTGAGATTTTTTTAATTTGGTGTTATTGTTCAACAAAACTTATCAAAATGGTACCCAAATTTCAAAATTACGAAAATGGTATCCACGTCAGCAATCAGGGAAAAAAACCCGTAATATGGACCGAACTACGAGTTTTTTACCCGATGAACTGTATTACGGGTTTTAATCTGTTTTACAGTTACGGGTTAAAAATCCGCATCGAGATTTGATCTTGACAGTTGCAAGAATGGGGAAAGGAGTTCTTGAGAGAGAGAGAGAAGAGAGCGAAAGGATAGGAATTTTATTATAAATCAAGAATTGTACTAAAGTGACTATTACATCGAAGTACCAGTATTAATATGTAATTTTTACATCTCATTCCCTCTTCTCCTACGTCTATAACTATCCTAACTGATTTCTAAATCGCGGCCATATTGATGTGGCTTCTTCTTTCTTGATAGACAATCTGAACTCGCCACGTATACTGAATGTTAGTTGCTACTTATATTTTCAAAAGGCAGGTCGTCTCCGTCCCGTATACCAACTGCTCGACCTAATGTCTCTGACAAACCCTTCCCCTTTAAAGAACACTTGTTCTCAAGTGTTAGAAAGCTTGATTCAATGCTCGAACCCATGGAAACTGAGCGCAGATTGCTCCGAAATCCTCCCAAGTTGCGTCATCATCTTCTGAATTCGCCCACTTAATCAAAACTTGCACCATAGCTGCAGTATTATGTTTCACCACTTGACGGCTAATCACATCCTCAGGTTCAAGTTTTAGCTGATCACTTGAATCTGCTAGAGGAGGAGTGCTCACAACAACTCGCCCTACTCTGATCTTCTTCTTTAGAAGAGAAACATGGAAGACAAGATGTATAGTGCAATTCATATGTAATTGGAGATTATAGACCACTGAACCAATTTTTCCTAAGATGGGATATGGTCCAAAGTATTTAGCAGATAACTTTAAATTCCTTTTGACTACAAGAGAGAGTTGTCGATAAGGTTGCAACTTCAGAACGCTTCTTATCAGCAAACAACTTCATTCTCTCCTGCGCTTGTAATAAATTTTCTTTCAAATTTTGCAAGACTTATGCTTGTCATGTAACTAAGTCAACCACAACAGTAACTGAGGGTTATTCTTCATTCAACCCTGGTATTGATGGGGGTGCATAACCATACAAAACCTTAAAAGGTGAGTACTTAAGAGAAGTATGGAAGCATGAATTGTACTAAAACTTGGCAAAAGGTAACCATTGAAACCAGCTCGTAGATCGATGAAGACACATGCCTCAAAAATAATTCTTCAGACACTGATTAACTCATTCTGTTTGGCTATCAGATTAAGGGTGATAAGTAGTACTAAAATACAATTGAACCCCACCACTGAAAGAGAGATGTTCAGACATTGCTTGTAAAGATCTTATCCCAGTCATAAATAATTAACTCTGGTAATCCATGCAGTTTGTAGACCTGGTCAATCAACATTCTACCAACTTATAAAGCTGTGAAATGATGAGATAAGACCAATAAATGAGCATACTTTAAAAAATAATCAAGTACCACTAATGTGATATCCCGTATATGTACTGTGTGAAAGGCTTAAGTGATTTGATTGTTACTATCCATACCAACAAGGTGCACCTTCTTTTCGGGCATACATCCTGAAAGAACTTCAATGTTAAATGCATTTAGCTGAGAGTAGGATCAGGATGGGTGACCTCCTGGGAAGTTTCCCAGGGTGCGTGCGAGTGAGGACAAAGCACGCAGAAAAGACCCGTGTTAGTACAGTGGAGTCAGTCGGTCAAATCACAGAGCATTACATTTGGTATCAGAGCGACCTCAGCTTGTACGGTGTGATTTAGGGACCGAATGCGCCTACAAGCGAAGGATTCTGGGATTGTGTGTATCTGGCGCGACGAGGACGTCGCGTATTTAAGAAGGGGTGAATGTGATATCCCATATATGTACTGTGTGAAAGGCTTAAGTGATTTGATTGTTACTATCCATACTAACAAGGTGTACCTTCTTTTTGGGCACACATCCTGAAAGAACTCCAAGGTTAAACGCGTTTGGCCGAGGGTAGGATCAGGATGGGTGACCTCCTGGGAAGTTTCCCAGGGTGCATGCGAGTGAGGACAAAGCACGCTGAAAAGACCCGTGTTGGTACAGTGGAGCCAGTCGGTCAAATCACGGGGCGTTACATTTGGTATCAGA
>SOPF01000040.1:35250-90502 GCA_012979155.1 Hypericum perforatum | reverse complement strand
AGTGGAGCCAGTCGGTCAAATCACGGGGCGTTACATTTGGTATCAGAATGACCTCAGCTTGTACGGTGTGATTCGGGAATCAGATGTACCTACAAGCAAGGGATTCTGGGACTGTGTATGTCTGGCGCGATGAGGACGTCGCGTATTTAAGGAGGAGTGAATATGATACCCCGTATAATGTATTTTCCTCCTGATTTTGGCAATCTCTCAACAAAATCCAAAAAGATGTTCTTCCAAGCAACATCAGAGATTTGTAGAGGTTGAAGCAAGTCAGGTTATGCAACAGTTTCTTATATGCATCGCTATGAAACATCACATGATCTGACCCAAATCCTGATGTCTGGTTTTATTCCTTTCCAAAAGAAGTGTCTCTTGATCCTTTTGTAAGTGACCAAGCTGTCGAAGTGACCACCAATGGCAGACAAATAGAGTTGATTAAAGATCTTAATGCGTAGAGGACCTACACTTCCCATACAAATTCTACCTTTGTACCTGACAATTTCTTGAGCAAGTTGATAGTAAAGAACAGAATCTGGGGCTGCAATTAACTTCAAAATCAAATCTTGAATTACTACATCACCCTTATAACTGGTCACTATCGAAGACAACCAATCAGGAAGCACCATAGTGATTGCTGTCACCTTATGTATCACTCTCGATAAAGCATCAACAACTCAATTCTTGATGCCATGTTTGTATTCGATAACAAAGTCTAATCCCATCAGTCTGGACACCTTTCTTCTATAAATTGGTATGAACTCATTGATCTAAGAGATATTTAAGACTTTTAGGATCAGTCTTAATCATAAACACACCTCTCTCCAAGTAATGCCTCCATTTAGATATTGCCAAAAAAAAGCTAATAATTCTTCCTCTACACAGGTTTCTTTACTCTTCAATGTATGCAACCCCTCCTTCTTCTGCTTATACACATAGCCTCTGACCCATGGAATCTCACTACAGGTATAGCATAGAGGCTCTTTCTTCTTATTAGCTCCTAAATCTGACCCTGCCTTAGGATTTGTTACGGCCCGCCAGGTGTTTGACAAATTACCTGTACTTCAGGTGTTCGATAAATTGCCAACTCTAATTCTTGGCACTATTGCTAAGCCTGTTCTTATACTATTGTAAGCTCATTATCCTACCTTCAAAGCCCTCTCATATAACTAAGCCTTGATGATTGCTTCACTCAAAGTAGAAGTTGCATATGCATGAACCCATGACTTAATCTGATCAGTTAACTCTCCTATAAAAGAATGTATGTAATACTCCTCCTTCAATGAAGGGTTTTCCCTAATCCAGAACCCCTTAATCTTCAAATCTTCTCACATATTCCTCATCATTCTTTACTTATTTTAAGTCATTAAATTCTTCTACTACACCTCCTGCATCTCTCGAACCAAACCTCAGACACAGATCATCCAAAAACTTCTTCCAATTAACATATATTGTCTGCAACAACCAGCTTCAAACCACACTTCTACAACATCATCTAAATGGAGACTCTCCAACTCCACCCACTTCCCTGACTCAATCTTATACACAAAAAAGTATTTTTCACACCTCCTCAACCATCCTCTAGGATTCTCATTAGAAAAGGTCAAAAAGTCTAACCTTGGGTTTGGAAAATCTTCCCTTCCAGTGTTCACACTTGACAAAACTTCTTCCACCATTGGTGAGTTGGTAACTTTCACAGATTCTCTGATTTATACAGAAAGAAGAGTCACAACTATTGGACTTGGTCCCAAGATTCCATGATCTCTGATCTACTTTTTGAGTTAATCGAACATCTCATTGTGCGAGCTTGCCATCGAACTAAAATGTTCCTTATTTTCTTGTTTGTTATTTTTCAATTATGATTCCATTAACACAAACCTTTCCTCAAACTTATGAAACTGATCCTCAACAGATTTTCAGCGTGTGTCCATTACTCTGATACTACTTGTCAAGATTCAATCTTGACGGTTGTAAGAATGGGGAAAGAAGGAGTTCTTGAGAGAGAGAAAGAGAGAGAAAAGTTAGGAAATTTATTAGAAATCAAGAATTGTACTGAAGTGACTATTACACCGAAGTATCAATATTAATATGTAATTTTTACATCTCATTCTCGCTTCTCCTACGTCTATAATTGTCCTTATTGATTTCTAAATTGCATACCATGCTAATGTGGCTTCTCCTTTCTTGATAGCCAATCTAGACTCGTCACGTATACTTAACATTAGTTATGACCTATATTTTCAAATGACAGGTCGTCTCTGTCTCGTATGCCAACTACTCGACCTAATGTCTCTAACAACATGTAATTCGATTCAACAGGTAATAACCCATAATTTGTTCCATATTACAGGTTTTTTATTGGAACCAGTCTGTATTACGGGTTTTAACCCATTTTCTGGTTATCTCAGGGTAGGACCACAAAACCTAAAATTAACAAACATAATTGAAAGTTGAGATTTTTATCTTCCGAATTACGGATTTTTTTAGCACTTTTTGGTCAAATTTTTTATATAGATGGACCAAGCAGAAGAGGCATTCGGCAGAAACTAAAAAAGGCAATTTTTTTATCGTTGTTTAAAGAGTATTTTAGCAAGCGGTGATTTCAAGTAGGTAAATTATTGTTAATTAATTTTGTGTTACACTTCGCAAGTAAGTAGTTATGAGTTTTATAACTGTTGATTTTGTGCATTATAATTGTTGATTTTGTGGATTAGGAATTGTATGCTAGTTATAACTGTTGATTTTGTGGAATAGGATTTGTATGCTAGTTATATAACCGTTGATTTTGTGGATTGAGAATTGTATGCTATTTATAACCGTTTATTTTATGGATTAGGATTTTTATGGATAATTATGAGAATGTGTACCCTATAATTGTTTAAGAATGAAAGTTGGAATTTTTTGTGTTAAACTCGACTAAAACTTGGATTTTTTAATTTAGACGTTGTTGGATCATTGGTCAAAATGGTATGGTTGAAATAGGGTTAGATATTTTGTTGGATCATTAGTTGAACTGAAAATTAGTGCGATTGAATTATCGGTGGCCCGTCCATGGGAGGCTATCGATAGGAAGTCCGTATAATATGGCTACGTCCTAAAGCATAATGGTCATCTCCCCAACCGATATGTGAAATGTATGTATTCCTAGCTGCCAACACTCCACCAATGCTATAATCACAACTAGTTTGATCACAACATGACCGATGCGCAAACATCCCAAAAATCAGCAGCCCGCATATACCTTATGAATGCCATATTCTCAATCGGCTTCTGCTTCTAAAAGCATCGATAAACCTTTAACATAACATCCACATCAAACTCATCACTGCCACCGGATATCTCCGTATACCAAATGGCTTGTGACCGATGGATTTTCTATCTCTTCAGTAAATTAGTCTTATCTGAAGTACCTCCTTTGCCAAAAATATCTCCGTGACGATATGATGACTTGTCTGAACAAGTATTTGTTTCACCCGTCTATTCAAATTTTTAAATAAATACATACCAACAACCTTAACTAACAACTAAAAAAACTTCAGTTAACTATATATAACACATAAATCTTTCCAAATTCACTAACTACCTAATTATGCATACTAATTATATATAATACCCTAAAAGCAACATAATTAAATACTAATTATTCACCAATACCATATCAAAATTTTTATCTTATACATATTCAACTCACCCTAATCAACATAATTACTACTAATTATTTGAGAAAATCATAATAATCAACATAATTAACTACAAATTATTCACCAATACCATAATAATCAATATTTTTAACTTATACATATTCAACGCACCCTAATCAACATAATTAACTACTAACTATTTAACAAAATCATAATAATCAACATAATTAACTACTAATTATTCAATAAACTTTAATCAACATAGATAACTACTAATTGTTCACCGAAACTATGAAATTAAACTTACCTTATCGTATCGGGTGTCGTGTCGGGTCGAGTATAGAGTGGGTTGACCTCATGGTAGGCCAGGAGAATCGGGCTTGGGCGGGCCAAGCTAGGCCAAGCTAAGCCAACCTAAGGCAAGGGAAGGGGGGCTGCAGGGGGAGGGAGAGGGGAGGTGGTGGCCGAGAGAGGGCAGAGGAGGATGGGAGAGGTTGAGTTTGAAGAATGTATGGTGGATTGCTTCATTTTTTGGTCGGGATAGGGTTTTAAATCTGGTAACTGTAAAATGGGTTAAAACCCGTAATACAGTAAACCAGTTAAAAAACCTGTAATCTGGTTAACAGGTTTTTAACCCATAACTGGGTGATTACAGGATAAAAACTCGTAATAAGGTTAGCCCCGATAAATAACCTGTAATCAGTTTCGGCCATTCCACCTAGACACCATTTCCATTATTTTTGAAATTTTGGTACCATTTTAGTAATTTTTGTTGAACAGTAACACCAAACAAAAAAAAATCTCATACATAGATGTCTCGTAACGCAAAGAATTTATATATGACCCCTGAATATTAGATACTTGACCCAATCAAAATTAATTTTTTTATGTGAGTGTCCAAGTCATTATAATTTTTCTTGTTATTAAGTCACAAAAATTGCATTTGTGATTTGAAGATAATGAATTTTTTTTATGACATGGTACAAATCACAAATTTTTTTATTAACCACGTGGACACTAAATTTGTTATAACAAAAATGGTGTCGTTTTGCTCCAGACTTTTTGACTCTGTTTTTTTATAAGAATTGAGCCATTAGACCTAGCACATCAGACTCACACCTCTGTTGTGCCATGTGATCCAATGAGGAAAAAGTGTCTCCCGACGTGTATTCATGCAAATAGTGTTCCACCTGTTACCGGGGTACCCTGTGCCTCACTGCCATGTTGGTGCCTCCATCTGCTTAACACGGTGAGGCATGATCCAATTGGGAAAACAAATTTCCCGACATGCATTGATGCAAATAGTTCCCCTACATGTTACCAGGACACCCCATGCCTCAGTGCCACGTTGGTGCCCCCATTTGCGTAGTACCCGTCTAGTTGGTCCATGTGGAAAATATTGACACACATTATTTAAAAAAAAAATTGGAAAAAAGTTTAAGACTGTTTTTACCATTTTCTTTAAATAAAAGTTTTTTTTATTAATAATGTTATAAAAATATTTGAATTCAATAATTTAATTGATGTAGTTTAAATTATATAATTTAAGAATAATTATGTAATTTTAAAAAAATTATGTAAACTTATATTATTATGTAATTGACAAAATAATGTAATTATATAATTTTATTTATATATGTAATTTATTTTAATATAATATATAGTTATGTAATTAGAAAAAATTATGTATCTTAATGTAATTTGATAAAAATATCCAATTTTATGTAAATATTTGATCGAACAAATTTTTGTTACTCCAGAATTAATTTTAATATTTTATACTCTTTCAACTCTAAACCCTAAATCTTAAATTCTATATATTTGTATTTCAAATTATATTTAAATGTTTCAATTTTGTAGTTAATTATGTAATTTAGAATTCTATATATTTGAAATTCAACTTATTTTTAAGTGATTTTGTATTTTTCAAAATAATTATTTTTATTATTTCAAAATTGTTTTTAACATTTTAAAATTTTTTAAAATTATATTCAATTTTAACACAGTTAGCTGTATTAAAAAAAATATAACTAACGTAAAAATATTATAGCTAAAGCATGCTCCCAAACTGTTACAGAAAAAAATTGAGTGAGGTATATAAATTAACGTGGACAACTTTAACGAAGATATGCCTCCAACTATTGCGGGTGGTCTTAGTACAACTCTACTTTGAGTTATGACATTATGTCTTTCTTTTTTTTTTTAGCAAAATTGTAATTTTCTTCAAAGTATCGAAAATGAATTACATCCAGATTATTATATCGGAAGTTATTTCGTTCCTTTAGCTTGAAATTGACCAATGAGAGACAAACATGAACTCCAAAAAGAGATACCAGTCAATCAGAGAAGGGCTCCCAAGTTTTGGATCATATACAAGATCAAGTCATTTAGATATCGGTTACGAACATTTGTGAACATCATTTGTGAACTTGAAGAGATAATGAGCGTTATCATATCCTTCTCGACGATCATGGGTGTTCGATGTTCGGTTCGGTGGTGCTGGATTCAGGGGACGCTACCTTGTGTTTGCAGATGCCAACCTTGAAGAAGAAGCTGCATCTTATGTGGTGGAGCAGTATCAAAAGAAGCAACCTGAATTGGCAAGTCAAATGGATGTGAATTCGCTAAGAAGCAGGTGGTTATGCTCATGTGATCTAATGTGCCTGACTATTCATTTCAACTTTGGCTATTCCTTTGGTTATTCGAATTCCATTTGGCAAAGAATTTGTGACCTTTACGAAGTTTGGACAATTTTGGTTCTTGATTGTGACTTATTGGATGATATTCCATATCAGCTCTGGCTAGGTGAAAGTGTGGATGCCCTCACTTTCAACAGGAGATTCCTCCAATGTTATCACGGGATCTCTTTAAAAATTGTTATCGTAGCATAATGGATAGCCAATTTCTGAGTATCTTTTGATCTCCTTCAAGGGTCAGGTTACTGTAAAACAACCTCATAAGTTTTCATTCATGTCACAAATACATGAATCACACAACTGTGTTGTAAATGCCACAAGTATCTCACTCTAGCAACTTCGAAAAAAGAGATTCTACATTTCTTTATATGTAATATGTACAATATTAATAAAACTTACCTATTATGAAAAAATGTCACAAGCATCTTGATCTTGGTGAAATAAAGCAAAATGCATGTTTTCTTTGGTGCGATATCAAAAGTGATGAATTTTATGGCAAACAATAAGGAGAAACGAAATCTAAAGAAAAACAAGGTTAAGTATCTAATGGCGGATGGGTCTCTTCCTTTGTGCTCTATTTCTGTGCTTACAGAAGAATCAACCTGTCATGCTGTATGTGAATGTCAGTTTGTCAGGGGAGTATGGTTCCTAAAAGGGTCAGATTGGATTATCTGCAGGTTTCTTCATGTCTTGCTATTAAATTTTTAATATATATAAATAAATTTACCACATTTTTTATTAATAGTGTATTAATCTCAACAACACCATATTTCAAATTTGACTAGATCTGTCACAGCTATTGTTTATGGTTTCCAGTCGTAAATATCTATCCAATTAGAACTATTGTATAGTATAGTTCTATTATATCTTTATTTACTGTAACCGAATTTTAATAAATCCCGTGAATACACCTTTATACTTAAGATGAGATTTTATACTTAGTATGAGAGAATTTCGTCCTAGGTATATATTTTCATTATAGCTTAATTAATAAAATTTCACCTCTAAAAAAGGACGGCCATTTTCCCCTCCAATTGATAATTTGGTAGAAAAAGTTAAAAGTAAGATGGAATTTATTAATATGTTAAGATAATATTTGTTCTACCGCTTTATTCTGCACTACTCCTAATATTGGGCTTAAAGAAACTTAAACAAAACCCCATCTATTGAATTCTGACAAATAATACCAATTAATGCGTTAAGGGCTCCACAATAATACAAAATAAAGTTTTCCGGTCATGAACTTGTGGGTGAGATAAGATATAATCCTGTTGTTTTCATTGAACGCCTGCTAGTGAGATAACGCACTTATTTCTAACATTTGACAATATGTTACTATACGAAATTATAGCAGAGAGACAGATTCACAATAGGTAGTGAAATGTCTCACTTGGGACTTGGCCAAGGAGAACCCATTGTCAACTCGTGATTAACTATCGAGATTGAATTAGTCTGAGCTGAGCGGGCAGAGATCCGAACATTATTGCCGAAAAGGAAATCAAATTGCAAACAGTGACTAAAAATGTACGGATTAGTTGGCCTCGACGTTGTTGATCTCTAAGTGGTAAGGTTCAAACAGTATGGGCTTACTTGCATGTAATGACACATGTAATATTAAAGCTCATATAAAAATAAATTTGGAAACATTCACGTTGATAATGGTATACAATGAGAACCACTTAGACATTATGTGCGCGTAGTAGTCATCGATAAATGATAAATTAATAGACGACAATGATATATAAATATTAGGGAAATTAGTCTAAGGTCCATGTACTTTGGGAATTCAACTTGTTTCGTTTTTACTGTTCAAAAACTACTGTTTCAATTCCTACTATGCAAAATAACAGAACTTTTTAGACCCTAAAAATCAACATAAATTTTTGGGTAAATTACCCTCACGTCCCTAATTATGGCCATTTTGTGATAACGTTCCTATATAATTTGAATTAGATGTAAGGTCCATACTTTTTCAATTAAGATTGGTCTCGAGTCCCTAAAATAACTGAGGATGATGTCTTCAATCATTTTTTTGATTTTTTTCAAAAAAATGACCAAAATACCCTTACATAAAAAACAAAATAAAATTCATCTTCATCTCTCTTCATCTTCAACCTTCATATTCAACCTTCATCTTCAACCTAATGAACATCAAATTTTCAAATCCAGAAATCAAAACCATCAGACGCCCTAAAATCCAACTCATAGATCTGAACAAGATCTTAACCCTCCTCTACTTCTACCTAAAAATCCTAACCACTTGCATCCCACCAGAAATCCCCATCACAAAACCCCAAGAAGTAATTGCCACTTTCTTGTGAATAGCGGCAAAGTTGTTGTCGCCTCCGGATGCCAAAATGGTGGCATGTCAGGAAGAGGAGAAGCCGGAGAATTCGTTAGTGTCGAGGTCATTGTCTGCTGCATGGGGACCCTCGTCAAAGTTAAGAGCGTATATGAAGGGATCATATTGGAACTTACCACCAGACGATGACCAGGAGTTGTTCCTTCTTGGGCCTGACGGTGAGCTCCAACCACTTGCGGTGAGCTCTTCAAAGTTGAGAGCGCATATGAGGTCTTCCACTTGGGGCCCTCGTCGAAGTTAAGAGTGTCTCTGAGGTCTTCCACTTGGGCCCAGCGGTGAGCTCCGACAAGGAGGAGGAGGACGGGGAAGAGTAAGAGGGGGACCGACAGGAGCCAAAGCAAGGGAAATAACAACAACGATGAATTGGGTCGTTCATATCTCTCTCTATGGGTAAGGGTGGGGCTGTGGCGGATGGTACCGACGATGAAATGCTTGATATTAGGGTCGTAGGGGAATTATCCCCTATTTTTGATATAGTAAGAATTATCTATAAAGATGATGAAGGTTGAAGATGAAGGTTGAAGATGAAGAGAGATGAAAATGAATTTTATTTTGTTTTTTATGTAAGGATATTTTGGTCTTTTTGTGAAAAAAATAAAAAAATGATTGATGACATCATCCTCAGTCATTTTAGGGACCCGAGACTAATATTAATTCAAAAAGTAAGGACCTCACATCTAATTCAAATTATTCAAGGACCTTACCACAAAAATGGCCATGACTCAAGGACCTAAGGATAATGTACCCTAAAAAAAATTTATGACCATTAAACCCTTCATTTAAAAAACTAACCCAAATCCAAACTTTAATAAACCAAACCAAATAAACTAGGGAAAAGTACAAAATAAGTCCTGTGGTTTCGCACTTTTTGACATATGATCCTTTACTTCAAAAACGACTAAAAAAGTCCTGACGTTAGCTTCGGAGTATCAGTTTTAGTCCTCCGAACTGAAATTCGTCCAGAACCTATGAAAAATTACTTTTTCATCCTATTTTTTTATATTTTAGTCCTAAATAGGTGTAATGTTTTCGTGTGAACTCCGATTTGGATAATTTCAAGTCGGGTAGGTTCGCAACACATTCATCTACAACTTTTGTGTTGTGAGTTTTGTAGCTGCTTTTTTGAGTTTCATGTGATTTCGATTGGTATTAGGATTGATAGGCTTAGTTAGTCAATTTTTGGTAGAAAAATCATACCTTTTGCATACGTACTTCGAATCGAGCGATTCCAAAATGAGAGGATCTGTAAGACCCCAACGACCGCTAAAAACCCCAACGACCGCTGGGAGGGTTACAGATTATTGAGATTTTGGAGTCAGAGAGAGCCAACTTGAGGGACTCCACATCGGAGAGGAGAGATCGAAGGTCGTCCACGGCGAGGATGAAGTCCTAATAGTGAGCCTTGCAGACCTCCTCGATCTCGGACTCTTTGGAGCGGGAGAAGTAGCGGAGGTTTTGGAGGAGCACCTCCAGTTTCACGGTGGCGAACTTGGAAGCAGGTGAGGGGTATTTCTGAAATTCTATCAAGTCCAGACTGGTGAATTTCACCAAACCCTAGGGTCTCCTACTTCTGAATTTCACCAAATGCTCAACATCAAAATCATAGATCTAGAGCTTACGGATCCTCTCGTTTTGGAATCGCTCAATTCGGAGTACGTATGCGAAAGTTATGATTTTTCTACCAAAAGTCGACGAACTAAACCTATCAATCCTAATACCAACCGAAATCACATGAAACTCAGAAACGCAAGGCTCAAATCACAAAACTCACAACATAAAAGCCGTAGACGAATGTGTTGCGAAACTGCCGACTTGAAATCATCCAAATCGAAATTCACACGAAAAAGTTACACCTATTTGGGACTAAAATATAAAAAAATGGGATGAAAAAGTAATTTTCCATAGGTTCGAGACGAATTTAGGTTCGGAGGACTAAAAGTGATACTCCGAAGCTAACATCAGGACTTTTTTAGTCATTTTTGAAGTACAGGATCATATGTCAAAAAAGCGCGAAACCACAAGACTTATTTTGTAGTTTTTCCTATTTTTAAGTGAAGCTTTGAAAATGCCTCTCATGTCAACCCTTGTTGATCGAAACCGTAAGATTTGTAAGACGCACGTCCGCTCTCTTGTTCAACACCCAATAATGCACTTAGAAGGGTGTTCTCACCCGGATTTGGTTTTTCTAATCGAAGTTTTAAATTGTGCCTTGCGACCATAATTCATGTATTTTTCAGGTGTCTGTCTAACCGAACTTTATCTTTGGACATCAAACCACTTTTTTTTTTAATTCACCATGATGTTAAATGATGAGTGTGAATAGGAAAACTAACAATTTCTGATTCGTAGATCAAAGAAACTAGAACTAGAATTCCAGCTTTTATTTATGCCGTGCACCAGACCAGGACAATCTTCCGACATCTGAGACACGACCCCAATAGGATACAATCACATTCATTAAATTAGATTCTTTACGTTACTCTACAGAAAATATTAAGTCCTCCCAGAATACCATAAATCTGCGCAATATCATGTCTGGATCCCCTTCCAAGTGAATGGCTTCACTCCCACCAAACCCGTATGGTATGAGTTTTAAAACCCATGATGATATAGAACTCTCAAACTATAGTTAAATTATTTTCGGTTCTCATCTGAATGAGTCGTGCTGGGGCCAAAGTCGATCCCTTCGAAGAAGTCGTAGTCACATACAGGCTCCGGGGAAGATTTGGAGTCGATCTGGATAACCTAAGTGCGTTCTGCTGATGTAGACGAAAGAGAGAGGATGATAAAAAATAAATTGAAATAAAAAAGACACTAAATATAATTATTCCATAAATCAGACCCAGGTACAATTTACCCGTAAAAGTTTTCTTATCACAATAAGACTGTTATTAGTGCATATGTTATACTTGGAATGTCTTCGAAGATAACAACTCAAAGGAACTCAACTTCTTTAAGATTTTCCACTAAAAAAATTTGAATTTGTATTATCTGTTGGTAATTTTTGATTTTTCATAGAAACTAAAAAAATTTAGATAAAATGTTGCGTGCATTTATCCAACTTTCCAATAATAAAGATTTGAAGGAAAACTATAATTTTAGTACCTGTGATTTTACAATTTTTGACATATGATTATATAGTTAGAAAATGACCAAACGAATCCTAATGTTACATTCCTGTTTCACTTATAAGCTTGGATCTAAATTCACTCTGAACTTAATTTTTTTATAATTTAGTTCTGACTTATTTAGTATATTTTAAAATTCCTCTTTGAAATTTTTTCCCCTCTCCCTTTCCCTCCTCTGCCTTCTCTGCCCTCCTCCTCCCCTTCCACCCTTCTGTCCCTCCTCTGCCTCTCCTTATCTCCCTCCCTTCCTCCTCTTCTTCTCCCCCTCTCCTCCCCTCTTCCCCTCCCCCCATCTGCCCCTCTTCCTCCTCCTTCCTCCACCCCTTCTCCTACCCATCGCTGCCTCTTCTCCTCCACCTCTGTCTCTCCTCTGACCCTCTTTCGTCCTTTCTTCAAAGGAGAGATTTTTGAAATATACTAAATAAATAGGCACTAAAATGTAAAAAAAATAGGTTTAGAGTTAATTTAGGTTTGAAAAGTCATGAGAGCTTAAAAAGTGAAGTAGGGATGCTAACATAAAGACTCATTTGGTCATTTTCTAACGATAGGATCATATGTCAAAAACTATTAAATCAACTAAAATTGTACTTTTTCCAAGATGTTAACCTCATACGCAATCTTAAGAAAGTTGTGACTCTTTATCTAAGAATATTTATTGAAGGGTAAATTATCCATAAGTCTGTAGCTTATGCCCTTTTTATGGTAGGATCCTTGATTTATTAGGATTTGGTCTAAAATCTCTGATATATAAAGAAATATTGGCTAGAGATACCTCGATGATATCAACACCCATTTTTTAAACTTTTTTGTCATATAAATGGCCATTATACCCTTAAAAAAATAATAAAAAGCAAACAAACCAGTGCCATCTTTAATGCCTCTCCACTGGTCTGTCGATCCTCTTCCTTCGGCTCCTCCCATGGTGTCGAACTCGCACTCCAATAACGAGAGCTCCATGCCAATCGAGGCGGTCTCTTGCTATAACTCGCTTGTCTTCGAGGGCGGCCCACCAATTTTCTAGAAGGAGAGCACGGCCAAAGGAGGAGGGTTCTCTTTCATTCGACCTCCCTTCCTCTACTCTCCTCTCCCTCTCATGCACCTTCTCTCAATTCGACTCTCCCTCCTCTGACTCTTGCATTCAAGAACTTGGGACCGATTCTTGTGTCCTTTCCAAGCTCAAGAGCCCTGGCCTAGCCCCTCAGCTTGGTCTTCTTGGGGAACCAGTCGCCACATTCGTAGGCGACAAGGAGGGGAAGGAGGTGGTGGTGTCTAGACTTGGGTTTGATTCGAGCGCATTTAGGTCCAACGTGAAAGACAAGTCCGTGGAGCTCTGGAAGATGGTGAAGAAGGGGAGGTGAGCGGTGGAGATATGTCGACAACAACCACCTCAATTTTTCGTACCAACACCATGAAAAACATTTAGAGCAGGGTCATGTCGGGAAGAAGATTTGAGTTTTTTTTCTTTGTCTGAGGGTATAGAAATTATTTTACATAACAAACAAAATAAGAAATTGAATGCTGACATCAGCGAAAGACTTGAAACTAATATTTTGTTGTAGAGTAAGGACCTTAGAACAAATCTTAATAAACCAAGAATCCTACTAAAAAAAATATAAACCAAGAACCTGAGGATTTCTCTTTACTAATGCTCTCAAAAGAATATTTACTGAATTCACTATTCGATTGTAAAATCTCTCCACTTTCTTGTAATAATTGGTTCACTTTATTCTTATTCAATTTTAAATATATTTGGCTATTATTTTCGCACATTTGCTTTGAGGTTGGCATTAGTCTAGGCAACCACGTGCACAGCTTGAACCCACAATCTTGGATGCTCCATATTTTGGATTCTGCTTACAAATTAGGGCGAGATGGTTCGAAATAAAGTAATTATGAAAGTTATGAATCATATTTGATTGGTAAAAAATAATTTTAAATATAAATTTGAATTCGGACGAGACCATTTACATCGGATTAAATGCACTGGCGCCCCTATTATAAATTAAGCAAACGACTCGATCCCAGTTTTCAATGCATAGTCAACCTAATTTCAAAAGATGAAGGCCTTTTCTACTTCTAGTCACGACTCAAACCCTTCTTCTTTTTCTTCCTCCAAACTCCTCTCCTTGCACCTAATTCCCTTTCGCTCCGCCATCCGTACTTGGATCTTCCAAGTAAACCCTTTTTGGCTCCAGCTTGGCTACTTCACATGCATCTCTCTTCTTGGGTACTTGACTTTGACCATCTCGAAACCAAGAACCCAAAAATTCGGACCAACCTACTCCGAACTAGACATCTTCTTCACCTCGGTCTCTGCCTCCACTGTTTCAAGCATGTCCACGGTGGAAATGGAAGTCTTCTCAAACTTTCAACTTATTGTCTTAACCATCTTAATGGTCTTGGGTGGAGAGATCTTCACTTCCATGCTTGAACTCCTAATAAAAAGGTCAGAATACCACTACAATGTCTCCACAAACCCTAGACTCACAACAGACGAAACCCAGTCAGACCCAGAAAAGAATATTGGAGAAAGTTTCCCAAATGATCACCAAGATCATGAAAATTTGAAGTACAACTCCATGAAGACCCTCTCCTCCGTGGTTATGGCTTACCTTGTAGTGGTTCATTTCACGGGATCGGGCTTAATTGCGTTGTACGCTACCGTTGTGGTTGGTGCAAAGCAAGTGCTTGAAACCAAAGGCCTTAGTGTTCTTACCTTCTCGGTGTTCCTCACCGCTTCCACGTTTGCAAATTGTGGTTACGCTCCGACCAATGAGAACATGGTCGTGTTCAGGAAGAACTCTGGCCTCTTGCTGCTTTTAATCCCACAGATTCTAATGGGAAACACTTTGTACGCTCCTTGTCTTCGATTCTTCATCTGGGTTCTGGATAAAACGACCAAAAGAGGCGAGTACAGGTAGACCGATCACCCTCATCACAACGCATGTTATACACTTTCTTTCGAGTTGCCAAAACTGCAAAGAAAGTTTATGACAATTTGAAAGTCAAGAGTATTGCATGTCGGTGCTAAGTATTGAACGTTAAATGTTTAGTATTTAAGAGTTTTACTATGTTAACGAGAATTTGAATTAATATACGTAATATTATAACAGAAAACTTTTGAAAAATATTGCATAATTTTATGTCGCCTGAGAAGAAATTTGTTTGTTTTTTCGTAACAAAAAGAGATTTTTTTTAGGAATTACACTGAAATTATGAACATAAAATAGTGTAACACTACATCTGCCAGAATGTATTTGATGTAATGATATACGGCGTATGAGAAATAGATGGAATTCAAGTTTATTTCCATGGAATATGTAACTATTTGATATAAAAAAATTGCCTTTTTATAGAATTGGCTACATCTAATGTCGCTCTGGCGAACAATATTTGTGGATCATAAAGGTACATTCTAAAGAATCACAAGGCGATTGGGTATCCCCACTTGCTGTCTGGCCTGAGATGCTACCTTCTAGTTGGTACGGTGGTTGTGTTCTTGTTAGTGCAGCTTGTGATGTTCTGCTCGTTGGAGTGGAGCTCCGGATCCATGATTGGGATGAATACCTATGAAAAGTTGGTCGGTTCGTTGTTCCAAGTGGTGAATTCCAGGCACGCAGGGGAAACTGTTGTCGACCTGTCCATTATCTCCCCTGCAATTTTGGCGCTCTTCGTCGTCATGATGTGAGTGATCTCATCCTAATTCGTATGTTTTCATGCCACCGAGACATGTCTTTTCGGAAAATTTTGTGACCCCCGTACGTACAAAATTACTTGACATATGACTTTAATTAATGTTGTTTCACGGATACGACTACTTGATTAGGATCGGGCTATAGTCGAGGCAAGTGTTGGACACTTTCTCCGTAAGACGAGATTGCCCCGTATATTTCAGTGCGTACGGGTTAAGGCAATCGTCCCCAAGATACAACGACTATCGGGCGTTTCCAAGAACGTTGCACACGAACTCGAAACTTTCGGGCGAACCCTTATATACCCGGAACTTTCAGACTGACTTTGCTAGTGTGTAGAACGGGGGAAGAGAAGAAGACAGACGATGCTAGGAAGTGCAATCGAATGCTGGGATGATTGAAATGAGAGGGGAACATGCCTATTTATAGGCTGCAGTGAAGTGCCAAGTGCACCTCAATGCACCCAAGCACCCGCTCCCGGCCTCGAGCCCGTGTCCGGTCCCGGTGCCGCGCCCGTGCTCGGACGGTGCGTAACGAAAAGTCAACCCAAAAGTCAACGAAAAGTCAACTACGGGTCAACCTAGGGAGTGGTCAACATGTTGAATAGCCAAGATTTGAAACTCCTTATAAACAAGGAAATTTTTCTTGCACTAAGCAATGTGGTACACCACATTCCCTCTTTCCTTAACTTAACACTTTAACTTATTTGGCTTTGGGCTTTTTGGGCATTTGGGCTTTATTCATCTTAATTCCAACAATTAATGCATATGTACTAGATAATACAACCATTATCCTCCACTAGACCGACTCTCTCGCTTTAAGCAATAACCTTTTCTAGCAAGTGATTCTTCACGTGAAATGAAATTACGTGGGAAACGCTGTTGATTTCCTTTTGTTGTTGAAAGTTCTTTCAAGGTAAATATTTCTGCCAAGTATACTTTGTCAGGATTTTAATTCTTGTGCTGTTAGTACAAATGAATTTGAATTTTCTCTTGAAACTTAAAAGAAGTCTTTGGAAGTTGCATCCGAATTGGATAGCAATTGGCAACATTAGTGGACAACGTATTCGTTGGTGGGGACAAATTTAACGGGGTCTTCCTTCCCAGTTGCTTACTGCGGAAAAGTCTCAACGCTGTAGTGAATATATAATTGAACGGCGATTTACCTACTTTTTTTCGTGGACGTTTCCTGCAACACTGTAGACACTTTATCATGCTTTTCCCAGAGCATGAATACAAATTTAACAATTTAACACAGATTATTTGTTAGACTGATTAGAACTCTTTATGTTATAACCAACGTGATTCGTGAACTCAAATTAACAAATCAAATAAATATTTGGATACATAATAAACTTTTGGAAATTAAAATGAAATAGTAGAATTAGTTAGCAGAAAATTTTAGAGTAAACAGATATGACATGTCATTGGTAATGGACTAAAAGTTCGATCCTGTACTGACTCTAAAAGGGAATCAGTGGTGAATAAATATGGGAGAGTCCGTGGCCTATTTATAGTTCTTATTCCACAGCCACAATATGGAATAACACATGTCATGGAGCATGAAGATGAGTATTATGTATATTAAAATTTAATACTCAAAATTTTGTCGTTTTTCCAAAATACAATTAATTTTTACTCGTCATTAGAATGTAATTTGATTTGCTGGACATTCTCACAGGTATCTTCCACCTTACACAACGTTCATGCCAGTTAAGGAACAAAAAGATGATGAAAGGCAAATAAAAAGAAACGGCGTCGTGCAATATCTCTTGTTCTCACAACTCACCTACCTCGCCATATCCGTCATCCTTATTTGTATCACTGAGAGAAAAAAGTTGAAGAACGATCCCCTTAATTTTAACGTTCTGTTCATTGCCGTGGAGGTGTTCAGGTAACCAATTTCTTTGCACGTTATGCCCGTGATTTGAAGTATTTTGTACGTGTTCTCGTAACCAAATTTTGCACGAAGCAGTCAAACTTATTCATTTCTGTTGTGCAAATAAATAAATATGTTGTTAGAACGTCGAAAACGATCTAAAGACGGATCTGGAGTGGTCGTCCCAAGATGTGATTCGAACGAGTAGGCAAAGATGGAAGAAATATGGGGAAAAGGAAGAGAATATATGTAGATCAGACTTGGTAGATAAGAAAAGAATTGGTAGAAAAACAAGAACTTTATTGAATTATAGGAGAAGAGGACAAGATGAAAGCATAAAAGATAAAAGCTACATCTACCCTACGCTAAGAAAAAAAGCCGAAGCTTTGATAAGAGATTTGATATGTTGTGTTGTGTTGTGTTGTGTCGTCGGGGTCTTCTTCTACGTCAAGATTGTCATTATATAGAAAAAACTAGTCTTAGCCCGATACCAAAAACCTTAGGCCGTTCAGTACAAGAAACCTAAATTATCCCCGGCCTCAGATATGAAAAACTAACTACCCAAAATTTCCAAGCTGATTATGATCTCTTTCTGCTCCGAATTTGGAAAAGTGATAAACTATAAAGTTGTAGATTTATCTCTTATCTTTCTGTAGCTTTTGAAATCACCTTAATCCGATATTTGAGCAGTTAGTTACGGAGTTTTTACTAAAACTGGTCAGAAAATCCGCGAATTAATTTTCCGCTACAACAATGCCCCCCACACGTCAATGCTTTGATGCTAGGAAAAGTGTTGACGTGTATCCGTCTTTGAACATGCGGAAAATTATATATCCGACCAAGTTAAAGCCGTAATATGTAAAGAATTTGCTAGTGAATCAGTCGAGACCTAGCCATTACCGGCCTGCAGATGATCACTCTTTTGGATATATCTGTGTGCTCATGATTTTTTCGAGGGCACTTGAATTTGTCTTTATATGGCTGAGTAGAAACTCTATTCCTTTCACTAAAATAACCGCACGAACATTGTTGAAGGTCTCTAACATTTTGCTTTTGAATCCTTTCCTTCAACTTTCTTCGTTGAGTCTTTGTGAAATTCAGTTGACGAGTTTCTTGACATTTGTCCCCCGAGTGCGAGTTTGATTTTCTTGGCACTTCTTTCTGCATAGGCTCCATATGATGGTTTTGGCACCTTATAGGTCGATTATTTCTTATAGCTCGTGTCTTACATGGTTCTTTCCTAGACCATACAATCTCTTTCTTGGGTACCCAGACCTTGGTAATCTTACTATTTTGGAAAATAGTTTGCTCAATCTTCAGCTGAGTAAATATATCCTTCTTAATCCACGCATACTCAGGCTATCTCTTGCCAGTTTTGGCTGATTTTTGGCCGTATTTTAACATTCTTTCCCATGCATGTGCTTCTATTGAAGTGGTGTGTGACTTGCACGGTAGAGAATCACTTCACTACACTCTTACTTGGTTTAACAGTCTCCATTATGTGTATGTCTGCTCCCCGGATGTGGCAAGTTGAATTATAACTTGGGCTTCAATTTTGATATGGTTGCTATCACTATATCTTTCGATCTGGATAACATTAACTTGATCTTCGCTTAAAATAGAATCATTCTGCTCTTTGATCGAGGTGAAATTATCTTGCTCCTCGATCGAGGTAAGATCATCATGCTCCTCAGTGGTTGTAAGATCGATATACTCCTCAGCCAAAATGATTTCAATCGATGTAGGAGCATTGATCACTATGTTACAGTGCTCTTCATGCCCCCCGGGTGAGATAGAATTTCCATCATTAAAGTAAACTTTCTCCCTTGTATCTTTATGTTGAGCTAGGACATAATTGGACAAGTGTGATATGGACTTCAGTAACATATGACTTGACGGAGATCCTAAAATTCCCCTAGCAGAAGAAGATCCAAAGATCTTGAAAGACGGTGGAGGTCCGAGAATTCCTTGTGTTGGAAATGCCTCTTTCTTCTCCTCAATTATGGGCATTACAAACTCAATGGCTATAGTATTGGCGATAGATGACACTTCTTTCTCACTAACCGTGGTATCGGCCAACTATAAACTACTCATTTTGCCAACCTCTTTGACATCTGGAATAAAACGTTGGATGGATTCTGGCGATTCATGCACCACTGTGTCAACTTCAATCTTGTAACCATGTGAGTCAACATATCTTCGATCTTCAAGTTCATGTACGCTGCATGATCGTAAAAATGACTCTTCCTTATTGATGATTGTGGTGTCGGCCCACTGTGGACTAGCCGTTTATTTGCTTTCCCAAGTAGGAGGGTTACAATACTGCATAGAAGATACAGCTGATTCATGCACGGCTGTATCAATCTTAGTCTTGTAATTGGTGGAGTTGAAATATTTTTGGTCTTTAACTGCTCCACATGATAGTACTCCATTTCTCTCAAGACATCTTTCCATATTACGAATCACCACCACACTGATAGGAACTGACAATAGATACTCAAAGCATTCCATTGCTTCTTGCCACGCAGTTCTGCTTAAGGTATTATCAAAGTTAGACCTCAGCTTTTGAGCACGTTGACTTCTCCTATTTCTAACTTATCCATTGCTTCTTGGTGTAGTAATCAATATCAAATTTTGCACGAAGCAGTCAAACTTATTCATTTCTGTTGTGCAAATAAATAAATATGTTGTTAGAACGTTGAAAACGATCTAAAGACGGATCTGGAGTGGTCATCCCAAGATGTGATTCGAACGAGTAGGCAAAGATGGAAGAAATATGGGGAAAAGGAAGAGAAGATATGTAGATCAGACTTGGTAGATAAGAAAAGAATTGGTAGAAAAGCAAGAACTTTATTGAATTATAGGGGAAGAGGACAAGATGAAAGCATAAAAGATAAAAGCTACATCTACCCTACGCTAAGATAAAAAGCTGAAGCTTTGATAAGAGATTTGATATGTTGTGTTGTGTTGTGTTGTCGGGGTCTTCTTCTACGTCAAGGCTGTCATTATATAGAAAAATACTAGTCTTAGCCTGATACCAAAAACCTTAGGCCGTTCTGTACAAAAAACCTAAATTATCCCCGGCCTCAGATATGAAAAACTAACTGCCAAAACCTTCAAAGCTGATTATGACCTCTTTCTTCTCCGAATTTGGAAAAGTAATTAACTACAAAGTTGTAGATTTATCTCTTATCTTTCTCTAGCTTTTGAAATCACCTTAATCCGATATTTGAGCAGTTAGTTACGGATTTTTTACTAAAACTGGTCAGAAAATCCGCGAATTAATTTTCCGCTACAACAATTTTAATATGTTTTAACATATATTTGCAGCGCATATGGCAATGTGGGATTCTCGACCGGCTACAGCTGCCAACGACAGCTGAAACCCGAGGCCAGTTGCCATAATTTCTTGTTCGGATTCGTCGGGAAGTGGAGCAGCGGAGGGAAGATAATTCTCATATTTGTCATGTTATTTGGAAGGCTCAAGAGGTTCAGCATGAAAAATGGGAAGGCATGGAAGCTATCATAATAAGAAAGGTTGAAGAACTGGTGCTTTGGCTCTGGTTATTTAGGGCTTCTTAAGGTTCTATATATATTTGGTGTCTACTTGTGGTTTTCACAATAATGCCGATGATGCGGAGATATGTTTCCTCCTGCAATGGTGTGATATGCTTCGATTTTCTTGTGAATATGATATCACGTAAATAGATTCCAACTTGTGTATTTTTACTAGATTATCTACATCCAATTAGTTAGTTTGTGCTTCGTCTCTCTTTTTATTGTACTTTTCCGAATTATCATAATATCATGGGATATTGTAGCCTATACTTTGTCTAGACATTGATTGTTTCTGCCATTTGATCGCCAGTAACTCGATCGCTCAAACTGCTCTGGTTGAGAAATTAAGGTAGAGATTAATGTCTTAAATATCAGAACAAAATGGGTGTCCATCTTTTAATCGAGTCCTCTTTCAGACTCAAGAGTTCATGTATGCCTCGGAGCAATTTAACTAGGATCTGCTCATTATTTTTTTTGAAAAGGATGGCGCGAAGCTTAGATTAAATCGAATTATAATACGGTGTAAAAGTAGTACAAAGTAAATAAGATAAGACAGGTAAGCGAAACGAGTGAGCTAGACCGATGGTCGCAAGATGGCACGGGGGGAAAGCGATGGAGAGTCGTAAAAGTCCGAAGACCAACGACAAGGCGAAAATATGCCAAAATAACTTACGGCCAATAGCCTCAAGGCAGAGCCAAGAGGCCATCTGAGTGCATACAAGATACAATCTCAGATGAATGTCAGGGTCGACGTGAATCGACCGAGGCAAGGTTCTCCACCCGCAACCATCAATCAAACACACAAGTTCAAAAGCATCTAAGATCGAGCGAAAGCTGATCTCTACAAGAGTACAAACATGCCTAAACAAAAGCACAAACCAAGCAAGCCCTAGACAAAAGGGGCTAATAACAGTAAAAGCAACAGACAAACATAATAAAAGACGAACATAAGGAAACAACAGTACGGTTGACCGGAGGGGAGGTCCACAGTGACCAACCCCTCCGGGCACCAAAAGAGGCCTCTCTTGCGACTCGGGTTGAACTGCCACCACTAGAGAGAGACCGAGACGGCTTGGACTTGAAGCGGAGAGGAGCGAGGTGAAGACCTACGGCGGCAAAGCGGACTACGGTTGAGAGGAGGAGGTCGGGAGGAGGTGGAATGAGGTGGAGTGGACTACGGCTGGGAAGAGGCTGAGAGCTGACTGAGGCTGAGAGGAGGCGACGGAGAGGGTTGGTCAGAGATGACGGACCGGCTAGAGGACGGCGAGGCTAAGGACTTCGATCTGCTGTCGGCGAGGGCTGAGGAGGCAGATTGCTGAGGATGATGCTGTTGAGGGGTGGTGATTGTCGATCTGCTGAAGGAAGGTAGAGCCTTCGATCTACCACGGCGAGGCGGTTTCGTCAATTGGCTAAGGGAGGGGCAGAAACTTCAAACTCCAAGAGGTGAAGGATGGAGGGAGAAGATGACGATGGCTGGTAGAGGAAGGATGAGGGGGAAGGTGAAGGGTGGGAGTGGAGGGTGGAAGGAGGAGGAAGGGGAGTGGAGGATGGGAAGAGGCAGCAGAGGTAAAAAGAGTAAAAAACTCTAGGGATAGCTCCCAAATTGGGAGAGAGAGAGAGTCTCTCTCTAAGAACTAGAGAGAGAAGGGTCATTGTACAAATTGATCTGCTCATTATTTTTGATACAGTGGTTGTGGGGTCAAATCTCCTTTTCGCACTTGCGTACGATAAATTTGTGATACCATTGGGACAGGAGAAGAGTCAGATTAATCCCTATTCTTTAAACAATTTTTTAATCAATTTATTAATGGTAATCAACTATATAAGCTCAAAAAAAAATCTATGGTACAAGCATATTTGAATTTGGGCCCAGAGAGCATTCCCTAAAACCAGGGTTTTAAAAAATGCAGTCTGATCGGCGATCTGACTGGTTGGACTACAAATCAGGGTTTAGGACGGGTTGCTTTTATGTTAAAAAATGGAGTCCGGTTGGACCTAGCAATTTCTGGCCCGATTGGACAATTTGCTCAGAAAATTCGGTCGGATCAGACAGTTCGACCAAAAATTTGATATTTTTATATATTTTTTATAAAAATTATAAATTATTTACCTATATACCTATCTATATTTCAAAAAATTACTTAAAAATCAGAAAGAAAAAAATCTGGTCTGACTGATAATTTAATTGGTCAGACTGGCTAACCCGAAGGTCGGACCTAATTTTGGGTCAAACTCTGGGTCATTTTTGAAAACCCTACCTAAAACCCATGACCGTAGGCTACAGCCCTGACGCCACAGCCCAAATATTTCTACCAAAAGGTCCACGAAAAAAAATATATAACTAGACTCACATTAAACAAAAATATGTGGCCTGTAGATAGAGGCGGAGCCACATGGTAGGGAGTAGGGTCAATTGACCCCCACTTAATTTCCTATTTATTTGATAATTTATTATATAATTTAGTATATGCACCCATTAAAGTAAAAAATTGACCCTATTAAAAAATTGATTAACCTATAAATTAGAATTATATACTAAAAAAATTATATATTTTATATATTGTCCCCATCAAAAAAATTTCTAGCTTCGTCCCTACCTGCAGGCCTCTAAACTAAAGCCCAATTGATCAATTAAAAAGGCCCTTACAGTTCAAGAATATTGTGCCCGAAGTAGGGTTTTAAAAAAAGTGGTCTGACCGGTCAAATCATGAATTGAGCATGAAAGCAGGTCATTTTTAAGATAAAAAAAGACGTGCAGTCGGACCAAATGAATTTTGGTCAGACCAGATGGTTCGCACAAAAATTTGGTATGTTTATAGTTTTTATTATTATTAGTTTATTACATAAATTATTTACCTATATACCCATAAAAATAAGAAGAAAAATATCCAATTTAACCATTGGTTAGTCAATTCTAAAAACCCTAGCCTGAAGCTTATTTTAGAGCTCAAGAAATTGGGTCACAGGGATCATGAATGACGCGGAGCACATCAAATGTCTCGGCCTGTAAACCCAATTAGGAGCCCATAGTCATACCGATCCATTGGATTTTTAAATAGGGAAAACTACACATAAATACTCTATGGTTTAACTATTAAAAAAAAGACAATGTAATTTTTTTTCCAAATTTAGTATCCGTGTTTATTTTTTGGGACATTTTTAACCCTGGGTAGTTTAGGTGGGTACCCGACCACATGGCAATACCACGTTTGCGCCACGAAGCTGTTTTTTATCATACTTGACATTCTATAAATCATAAAGTGAAAGTGACGTTGTAGGTGCATATTACTAAATTAATACATTATTTAAATTATAATTTTTTAATTAAAAACAGAGGGAGGAAGAAGGAGAGGAGGAGGGTAGAGGAAGAGGAGGGAAGAGGAAGAAGGTGGGGAATGAAAAAGAGGAAAAGAGGCCGGAGGAGGAAGAGAAAGACGGAGGAAAAAGAGGATGAGAGGACAAAAGAGGAGGATAAAATAATGTATTAAAGTTGTAATTTAGGGATAATTGCCCTCGCCCCCCTGGGGTTTGCGGAAATTAGTGATTCAGTCCCTCTATTTTTTTTATTATTATTTAGCCCCTCTAGTTTGTGAAAAGGGTATTATTTAGCCCCTATCACCGGAATCCGGCCATTTCTCCGGCGAAAATGGACCTGAGATGACGAAAATACCCTTTTCCTTTAAAAAAGTAACAAAATAAATTGAAATACAATCGTAACTCGTATTGAGCTGAAATTTTTCATGAAGCATCCTAAAAATATACATTATTTACGTAAAATATTTCAAAAATTTTGGAGGGAACAGAAGTATTTTTTTTATTTTCCAACGTGCCAAAATTTTGTAAAATCATATAAAATAGAACATTTGTCTAATTGGGCCAAAACTTGTCCCATATATTCTTAAGCATCTTTAATGAATTTAGGAATCAAAAAGTCTGGATTCTCACGAGCTATTTTTGAAAAAGTCTGGGGATACCAAAAATATAGAGTTTTAATTTATTTTTTTACTAAAGATGGAGTCTTTAGTAAAGATGCTTAAGGAAACATAGAACAAGTTTTTGGTCCTAAATTTACTAAATATGCTTAAGAACACATGGGACAAGTTTCAGCCCAATTAGACAAATTTTCTATTTTATATGATTTTACAAAATTTTGGCACGTTGGAAAATAAAAAAAATATTTCTGTGGCTCCAAAATTTCTGAAATATTTTACGTAAATAATGTATATTTTTAGGATGTTTCATGAAAAATTGCAGCTCAATACGAGTTACGATTGTGTTTCAATTTATTTTTTACTTTTTAAAGGAAAAGGGTATTTTCGTCATCTCAGGTCCATTTTCGCCGGAGAAATGGCCGGATTCCGGTGATAGGGGCCAAATAATACCCTTTTCACAAACTAGAGGGGCTAAATAATAAAAAAAAAATAGAGGGACTGAATCACTAATTTCCGCAAACCCCAGAGGGGCGAGGGCAATTATCCCTATAATTTATCATACCACGTCACCTTCGTCAAGTATAATAAAATAAGCAACGTGGTGTTCAAGTGTCGCTCTCAAGCAACTGGGCAAATTTTCAAATTGTCCGCGAATAAAAATGTCTCTGAATATAAATTCCATGTACTGAATTTAGAAAGAAAAAATAACAGGGCTTTTTTTAAAAAAACTAAACCATATGATATTTATGTATATTTTTTTTAAAATATTGACCGTCAATATGAGAAGTTATATAATGAAATTTTTTGGTACCATTTCAAGGTGAGTAAGAATATGATAATCTCGTTTCAGAGGAATCTATGTACAAAATTCTCCCATTTTCATATATGAAAAAATTTTGTTTGAAAAAAATAAAAAGTTCAATATTACTTAAATAAAATCCACTTAAATTTAATTAAAAAGAATTGTTTCCTTTTGGTGTCCTTACCAGGTGTTGTTGACACCAAAAATTTCGCCAGATTCCCCCTTTAAGGTGGCTGCGGAATGTGAACAACACTCCAAAACTCAATCACGAGCATATACAAGCCAAAAGCTCGTCTTCAATTTTATACCCTCTGACTCTTCCACATATACCAATTATCCTCCCACAGTTCGTCTCCACTCTCTTCGACCCATTTATTTTTCTGCAACAGTGAATCTTCTTCATACTTCGTGACTCCCTCCCTCGATGGCCACAAGGAACAAGCCATTGAAGTTGGACCTTCTCGTTTTTGGGTCCTTTTTGTTTGTCCTCCAGCTTTGTTCCAACCCTGTCCTTGCACTCAACATCGGCCTCCAAGCTTCGGGCTCCACGGTTTCTGTGGTGCGTCCTTCTTTAGTCTTGCCTTTTTAATTGACCAAGATCAAGAGATTTTTCCGAAAAAATTATGTTCAAGTAATGAGAACTCGGTTTACAGATTGAATTCGAAGATGGCTAATATGAAAATTAGTGAAACAATTTTTTAATCTCTGTCTAACTGTGACTGGACCATAAACCTTAGTGTGCGGAGTCAAATATAATTTCATTTCTTTCTTCGTTCTAATAATAAATTATAGTATATTGCATTCATTATGGGTCAGTTTCGTTTTCTATTACGTACATTTTGTAATTATTTTATTTGGACAAAAGAAAGATAAATAAAACAATGCCCTCGATTTTTCCCCGTCACTATATAGCAGCTCTTAGCAAATTTGCTTGTATATTTTTTTATTACCAGGAAAAAGATTGCAGCCGGAAATGTGAGTCCGAATTCTGTTCAGGTACACACAATGAGTTCCTACTCTATGATCTTCAATTTACAATTTTTTTAAAATCATTATCCCGTGATCTGGACTAATAATAACATTTGGTCCAATAATGAGGACTTGGTTACGTTAATGAGATTTTGAAATCAATTTTGAACAATGAAAATTTTATTGAAAGTCATAATTAAGTATGATTCGATATTATTTAACACTGAAATTAGATAAATTTGGTTGGCAGTACCTCCATTTCTAAGATACGGCAAATACTGCGGGCTTCTATACAGTGGATGTCCCGGAGAGAAACCATGTGATGGCCTTGATGCCTGCTGTATGAAGCACGACGATTGCGTTCAAAATAAGAATAGTAAGTTGGCTATGATTTTTTAAAATTAGCATATAATAGTATTTTGGAAATTTACTTACTTTGGAAATATACTTTGCAATGTCATATCATCCCACCACTTTTTTTCCCGGAATGTGCAAGGATTTGATTTTGTTTGATTGTGCGAAAAGTGATGTCTTGCTACAACAATAAATCTCTTTTGCTATGTTAAATCCATATATTTACTGTAATATAACTTTTTGTATTCCAAAAGAAATATAAGAAAATTTTCACTTAAAAATTGAACACTTGGATAGTACTCTATATCTGGATATCTACATAGCCGATATATTATCATAATAAGTATTTCCTCCAAAATCATAATAAGTAGGCTAGATGTCTACATCTATCCAAATATAATTAGATCTCGTTTATTATGTCCTGTCCTGTCCTGTCATTTTCATTTTTTTTTTGTAGTCAGTGATCTCGTCAGTAGGTTGTTACCATCTAAATGACTAAATATACAATATATAAGATAACTTCGGTACGTCTATGTGCCACACTTCTCACCCATGAACAATTGAGATTGTTTTTTTTCCCGAAATAAGAAATCGAAATAAATAGATATTCTGAATAGGTTGGTGTCTGTATAGAATTATCGATAAAATGGGAAGTGGTTCAAGTTTTTTTTTCCTGCAAAATGGATGGAGCAAATTTCATAAAGCTTTTTATGCTGATCGAAATTTCAAATAAATGGATTACTCAACTTTTTTCCATTAACAAAATGTCACTTTATCATTTGATCGTACCTCAATTTTTTATTTATTTATTACCAAACGACTTATACAGTCTAGTAGTATATGAAATCCTAAAATTTAAAGAGATCTAAGGTTCAAACTTAAAATTTTTTTTTTGTTATTTATTGTCATTTTCTCACAACATTCTGGTGTACAATCCTCCGGTAACCCATTTTTTTTCCAGAAGAAAAAGCACCAACTAGGTAATGTTTAACCTTAAGAGAATAAAAAAATATTAGATTATTTTATCCTCCAAAAGTATATATAGGTAGCAAAAGGTTTTCCAACTATCACAAGTTTGGATGCCCGTGAGCAACTTAAATTGGCCCTTTCTGTCTCTGGCCTTTCTTATTGCAATTTTTTAGCCACTGTCGTTGTGGCGATGACGCGATGTAGAGCTGTTCCTTTCACAAACTAACAAGAAATTTCCCACATGTTGATCAACATATGTTTGTGAACGTAGCACTGAGATTATTAAGTTGGATAGCAACACCTAAATGAGGTAAGAGTAGACCTAGTACATGTGGCTTGATCAACGTATAATTTAGAAATGTCCGACTGGATGAGAGATGTTTCTCTATCACTTATTTGAATAATTTTGGAGGAAAAAGTATAAGTATAACTAGGAAATATTGATTTTACTTTTTTTCAAAAATAGATCTGAAAAATATATGAAAATTCATCTCCCTTTCTCGAAATACTATTCATATTTATTCTTTTGCAATTTTTAATTTAGTGATAATTATGAGTATCATTGTTTTGAAAAAAAAATGTAATCCCCTACTTTGCTTAAATGTCACTTTAAAGTCACTAGTATTGAAATCAAGAAATTTCTCCGGTAACAAAGAATTTGAAATGATTTTTTTTTGTCATTTAGTCAAAAGTTAAAATCAAAAGATAAAAAAGAGTGGTCCTCTTATATGTTTTACTTCTCCTGAAGTCCACCACCACTTTCTTCCCCAAAATTTCCAATTAACAATGACCAAAATCTACTATTCTTAAACTTGGAGAAGTTGAAGTTTGGATTCTATGGGGTTTGAAGAATTTGGAGTTTGAGTACTTCGAGCAGGAGGCTAAGTTAAAGAAACTTGTTGCTTGAAGTTGCATTGTTGGTTTCTTGGTACAAGGTTCAAGTTTGAGTTTTTTGATCGACTCGGTTTTTCGGGTCCTTTAAGCTGGGTTGTTGGGTTCCTCAAGCTTGGATTTTGTTTGGGTTTCTGAAATGTCGATAGAACGGGTGAGTTGACAAATCAAGAGAGACTGAAGGACCTTCTCCATCTGCAACTTTTTGCGATGGAGAGGTGGACAATGATGGCTGTCAATGATGGACAGCAACCGTCAGGGATACATAAAGTGAAGGTTCTTCGTAAATTTAATTTATCCATTTTTTTAACTTTTGACTAAAGGGCAAAAAAGTCATTTCAAGTTCATTATTACCAGAGAAAATTTATGATACTAGGGACCTAAGGGTGCATTTGGTACTAAGCCTTGGACAGGACTGGACAAAATTTTTTGTCCGAGCCTATGTTTGGCACAAGAAATGGACAGGACAAAATTGAATCTTTGTCCAAGCCCACTCCTAATTTCTTGTCCCACCTATTTCCATGAGACAAAACTTTTTGTCCAAGGACAAAAATTTCTTATGGCATGTGTTTACCATGTTACCATATATTATTTCTTTTTTCTTATTTGTTATCATATTTAACTCAATCATTAATAATCATTTTCTCTACTATAAATTTTTAGATCTTATATACAATTTTTTTAATTGGGATTCATTCAAATTTTCTATATTTCATATTTCGGATATAAATCCATATAAAAATATGAAAGTAGTTAATCTATATATTTGATCAACACATACATATTTACAATGATATTATTTTAGTGAGTCACTCAAATAAATAAATTTAACATACCCATTTGTTATATAGTGTACATGCATGAATAATTTTTAATAATATTTTATCTTTACAAAAATATATTTGTTTAATTATGTGATATCATATTAAAAATATTTATAATGTAATTAACATGATCTAAATTCATAAGGATTATTTTTGAATATTTAGTTTTAATTATGATTTTTTATTCAAAGATTTTATTTCTATGATATAACATTATTGTTAATATAATGATTGATTTTACTCAGTTTAATGAATATTTTGTGTTGTTATCATAAAGAATATTTTTGTCTTTAACAAAATTTTAGATTAAATTATTATACATTTACAATTGAGAAATAGACAAAATATTCAATCATGTACTGAAATAACCAAACATAAGACATTACAGCTAGAACAAGTAGTTCTGTCCAGTACTGTTCTGTCCTATCCAGAAGTCATACCAAACGCACCCTAAGAGTGATATTTAATCAAAAAAGGATGACTAAAATTTCTTTTAGAAGTAGGAGGGACATAAATAATAATTTAAGCAAATGTTGGAGACTTGAAAATAATTTTATCTTATATTTATGCAGAAAAACAATCATGAGCACACTCTTTATTAAATATTTTATTTATAACATATCTCGACATTAACCCCCTTAGAATATACAATAGATAAAATTCATATTACATATGCAATATGATAAAATGATAAAATATATGATAAATTATCCTCAAGTTCCTACCCTTTAATTAACTTATTGTTCTTATCCTTTTTATTTCTAAAAAGAAATTTTAATCCTCTTACTTTGATTAAATATCACTCTTAGGTTCCTGGTACCAGAATCAAAAATTTTCTTCGATAACAAGGGACCTAAAATGATAATTTTGCACTTTAGTTAAAAATTAAAAAATTGAGTAAATTAAATTTACCCAGACCTTTGATTATCTGTTTTCCAACAAAACAAACTCCTTCATCATGAAAAACCATCACCATCATCGTCGACCATTGATATCCACCTCTCCATCGCAAAAAGTCGCAGTCCTTTAATTTCTCTCGATCTGTCAACACACCCGTTTAGTCGATCTTCTAGAAAACCTGAAATCCGAGAAAATTCCCAAATCCCCAAAATTCAGTTGATCGAAGAACTCAAACTCAAAGAAACTACAAATGCAGCTTGAAGCAACCCGTTTCTTCAATTTAGCCTCCTGCCCGAAGTATTCAAACTACACACTCTTCAAACCTCATGAATCTGAACTTCAACTTCTTCAATTTTAGAAATAGTACTCAAACTCCACACTCTTCAAACTCCATGAAATCTGGGCTTCAACTTCTTTAATTTTAGGAATAGTATATTTATGTTTATGTTAGTTGGAAATTTTGGGGAAGAAAGTGGTGTTGGACTTCGGGAGAAGGAGAATATATAAGAGGATCTCTCTTTTTTATCTATTGATTTTAACTTTTGACTAAGGGAAAAAAGTCATTTTAGGTCCTTTGTTATCAAAGAAATTTTCCGATTTCGGTACTAGGAACCTAAGGGTGATATTTAATTAAAGTAGGGGACTAAAGTTTCTTTTTAGAAATAGAAGGGACAAAAATAATAATTTAAACAAAGGTTAAGAACTTAAAGGCAATTTGCCCTAAACTGTATCTTGCAACCTAGTTTAAGCATGTAACAGTTCACCCGGATTTATATCGTCCATTTGAGCATTTTTGTCACCTCGCGGATTACCCCCTGATGATGATTTCGATTTCATCGCTCCCGACAACCCCTAAGCGATCTGCCAAGTTGTTTGAGTAGAATCTTTCATGTTTCAATAATAAATTATTTTGCTTTGAATGTTGTTAGGGAAGGAAAGAAAATGGTACTTGGATCATCATGTTGTTTGTGATTTTTAACTTGTGGACGATGCAATGCAGACGGGTACCTGAGTCAGGAGTGCAGCCAGAAGTTCCTAAGCTGTATGGCCAATTTCCAGAAGCTGGGTGGTGGGCCCACTTTCAAAGGAAACGAATGCCAAGCAAATGATGTTATTGGTGTAATAACGGTGGTCATGGATGCTGCTTTGGCTGCTGGAAGGTATCTGCACAAGCCATAGAGAAGAAATGAACCCTTCCATCCAAGAAACTCGGACTCCTGTTTCGCCCGAAGCCTCATCGAATTATCGTAATCAGTTCCTAAATAATTTCGTAGCGAGAGATGGTCCTACAATGTGTGTTTACTATTGATTTCCAGCTCTCACCTGCTAGCTGGGTAGTCTGCAAAGTCCGTCTTCATGGTAAGTTCTGTTTGCTGTCGAATTTTACTCGTTAACGTTATTTTCTGATGTTTGTTGAACTTAAAGATCAAGTGATTGTAATGGAAAAAGGAAAATTATGTTGGCAGCTTGTTAGCTGCATTGCAATATATGAATTGTATACTCCTACAACAGAATAAGCATTTACTAAGTAAACCAAAAGATAGCTTATGATAAGACCTAACAAGCAAAAACTTGAGTCTCCTTTTCCAATGAAACAAGGATTCAATTCTCTTAAAGTAGCACATTGTGTCCTTGTTGTGGTGCTGGATTTTGTGGGAACGATGAGAACCCATCGCCAAATGGATTCGAAGCACTCATCGGTTGTTGCATTTGCTGATAAGGATATTGAGGTTGTTGGTCTCCATAAGGAACCATAGGCAATGGTTGGCTATGTTGTTGTTGCATCGTCATTTGTTGATATTGTACTTGTTGTTGTTGCTGCATCGTCATTGCGATTTGCACGTTCGTTGGTGGCGCGATTGAGTTTGACATCATGAAAGGGTCTTGCTGCTCGAATGGATTATGCAGATCCATCCCACCATCATTGCCATAACCTGCATTTTGGTATTGTATTTGTCTCCTTGCAGCATCATCTTCATATAGGCTATCAAGTAATAGTTTATCAAATCCACCACCCTGAGCCAAATCAGGAACAAGAACTTAGATGAATTGTGGCGTCAATTTCACATTCATTTGTGAAATAAGATACTTTAATGTTTAGTCAAATTAAGTTTAAGTATCTTCAATTATTAAAATGTGTACATGTATGAATATAAGAATCTAAGTACTTCAATTAAAATAATCAATATGTACTAAGATCAATAGATAAAATAATAATATTATTATTTAACTAATAGATCTCGAGATTTATAATATTACTAGAAAAACTTACCAATTTGCTTTCTCCGATATGACTAACATTATTGCTTGGCGTGGTGGCCAAAGATAGCTCCCATCCCGTTGTACCAAGTTCAGTTAGAGCACCACTTGAGGAAGATGCATTTTCATTACCTAGACAAACTAAATTTTTGTCAACTATAAATACAATGTGACAATGTTAAACATAAATAAGGCCAGGTTATAATTTATATAAAAGAATCACAGTCAGGAAAATTAAATAATTCTTTTGCAAATAAAAGAACTTGCCATTGATAAAGAGTACAATACCATAAAATTAAGTAGGAAAATAGTTGTGTTACTCTGTTAAAAAAATTACAAAAATCTAAAAAGAAAATAGTTAAAAAGATTTAAGCCAAAACAATTACTAATCCCCTGAAAATAGTCATCCAAATTATGAATAAGTATACTGGATCTAAAATATTATATAAATTATACAAATGGTGTGCACCTACCAGGTTGAGCAATTTCAAGAGCTAATGCGTTACACTCCTCCAGTCCGGCAGCTCTTGGGTCTGCTGCTTCACTTAGACCCTAATCATACCACATGATAAATATAATATAAGATCAAGCATTTGTACATTTTTTTAACAACAAGAGAATAAATTTATTTCTCACAAGAAAATCTGCTTTGTCATCTACTGCAATTAATGGTGGAGATTCCGGAGCCTCTTCCTTGGACTCAGCTGCCTCTTTTTGGTTATCTTCTTCTTCATCGACTTGTTCTTCTTCTTCGATAAATTCTGAAGGCTCTTCGGGCTTTTTTGGCGATGCATCTCTCTCCTGAAACTCCTGACGACCGTAAAATCTAGTTTTATAAGTGTGCTACATGTCACAAGTAATTGGCGAATTTATTTAAAATTACATGAACATGATAATTGCTGAGGTTCTTACCAGTCTTTTAGGAATCGAACCAAAATTAGGCGCCTCCTTAATATATTCTTCCATAGTAGCAAGAAAAGACGGAGGAGGCTGGTTGGCCAATAATTACTTGTTAGGAAAGTAAAAAATGTTTCTCTTCTTTCATAACTCATTTTTGTGTGCTAAAGATACAATATTACCTGTCTTAATGTTGGAAACTGAAAAGTTCTCGCTATATCCAAGCTTTTGCAATTTTCATAAAATTCGGATAAACTTTCTGCCTAAATAAACGATAACAAGCTAAAAAATTTACTATTTTACATTGAAAAATAATAAGTAATCACATTTATTTATAACTTTATCTCGAATAATGAACAATTTTCGGTACCTGTTTTCCCGCTCTCTTGTAAATATCGAGAGCTGTAACTGCATCATGCCTTGACATGTCAAAAAACTGTAATAAAATTGAAATTTACAAGCTTAAGAAAAAGAACTATAAGTTCAGAGAAATGACTTGAATAACATAACTGATTACGAAACACACATCAGCTATACGAAACATGATGCGAATCGCGACATATTTAAGACATTTGAACATAAAATTTCGACGTACCAGCATGTCATGTCCGCCAGAAGCGACCTTGGGAGCTTCTAGGAAGCTGAACTCGTGCATGATCCAGTCAGATTTGACCCCCTTGAGAGGCTTACCCTTGTAATAGACCAGTGATTTCCTTGCCCCGATCTTCTTGTCGCCGAGTATCACCGCTTTGTCAGCTCCGGTTGCTTTCCAGTACCCATTTCCGGCTGCCCGGTTCGGCCTCTTGCCGTTCTTGTACTTCCGGTCCCTCGACGTGAAGAAGTACCACTCGTTCTCTCCCGCCGGTGCATAACGCTCTGAAAATAATAACCATAGTACATAAAAAAATGATAACCCAAGTGGAATTTAACATTATAATGAATAAGAAACTCCATTAAATTGCTCCTCCCAAGAACCTACCACGTCAAATCTAAGGCCATAATACATGAAAATGATAAACAAGTAGAACTTTACATTTATAATGAATTAAAAAACTCCATTAAATTGTTCCTCCAAGTTATGGTGATCAATTCTTAAAAGAACCAAAAGAACTTATTAGTCACTTGTACAAAAGGAACTTATGTATAGTTTTATTAGTAGGTTATGTTCTTGGAAAAAAAAAAAAGATAACGCTCTGAAAATAATAACCATAGTACATAAAAAAAATGATAACCCAAGTGGAATTTATCATTATAATGAATAAGAAACTCCATTAAATTGTTCCTCCCAAGAATCTACCACGTCACATCTAAGGCCATAATACGTGAAAAATGATAAACCCAAGTAGAATTTTACATTACAAGAATAAAAAATCTCCATTACATTGTTCCTCCAGGTACAAAAAGAATTTATGTATACTTTTATTAGTAGGTTACGTTCTTGAAAAAAAAAAAAGATCGTAACCTAAAGAAGAAGGCAAGAAACAACGTACCTGCAAGATAATCGGGATTGAACATGTAGAGCTTGACCTCATGGATCTGGTTAGGAGGCAATTGCTTTCCTTGGATTCGAGCAGCCAAGTAAGTATGGACTAGCTCGCTGTCGTGCGGTTTGAACTTGTAGCCGGTAGGGAATGAGTTCAAGTACGAAACTACGTCGTCGTATGTCACCTGGCCATAGAGACCACCTTCAGGGACTGGCTCGTTGGCCGGAATCGGCTGATATTCCGCCACGTTATCCGCGACAAAGTTGTTCCATGCCAACGTGGAATCAGCCTCGCCGCCGATGATGACGTTAGGGTTTTGGCTATTCCACGTCATGGCCTCCAGTGTGGTGTGTTGCTGCTCCATGGCTGGAGGACTTCAATGGAAGTTTTTTTCTCTCTCTTTCTTTTTTTTTGTTAAGAGGTAGGTTATGAGAAGTTCGAGTTAGAGCAGATATCCGGATATCCGGCAAGTTTCTGAATGCATGAGATAGCGTCGAGTAATCTGAAAAATTCACTTTCGCTCTTTTATCTCAGACACGATCTTCACGACGGCCTCTTTGTCTTCGACTGTGTCTTCCCCTTTACATATCCCGAAGTTCCAAGTTGCCTTCACTGTTAATGTTTGTCATGTCCTCCTTGTGAATTATGTACTTCTGCCGGATGGTCTTCTATTACTCAGGTGGCTTTCGATTAAATCCGAATCTGTATGCATGTGGCAAAGTTTGCCTCAGTCTATTGGATCCCGAGTAAATCAACAATCCAAGCCCTGATTCTCAATGAAGAACCCAACCCGTCTATAATGAACCGGACTGTCTTTAATGATGAGTCAGTCATTCAAAGGGGAACGTGGGAAGAAAATGTTGGTTAAGTATAGCGAGGAGGCTTTTATTATGCCCTTAAAGTCAATGGTGTACACCGTGAGAGACCACCTACATACAATTCTATTGTACAAAATGCGATCCCATATTTTCTCTATATATACAGGTATGTGGCATTTTAAAATTATACTTTACAGATTATTCTACTACTTGCTAGAAAACCCAGGAGAGATTACATCCAAACAAGAGGGGTACACACGTTGCTCGGAGAACATGATGGAGTTAAATTTAGTAATTATCTATAGTATTTTAATTAATATTAAGATCTTTAGAGTTTTTTATCCTATAATGATAAGTTATAGGATAGTACATATCGAAGAATTTTTTCTTTTCCCATGGGAAAAGGATATAAATAATTTTTCTCTCTTGGTTGGCTATAGCAGAGCTCGGAAGGAAGAACTGGTAACAGACATAAAATCCAACCAGAAGGAGAAAAAAAAACCTGTTCTTGCAAAAATTGTTCTTTACCCGACTCTCGGACGAATTTTCAACGTCCTTGGACCTCCCAAGGAAAGTCCCGAGTTGGGTATTTAAATATAGTGAAATTATATATTAAGTTTTTTTTTTAATTTTCTATAAGTATTACCTTTGTCTATTGTTTTATATGGTTGTATATTGATAATTAAAAATTGAGAGATTTTCTTATTTTTATATTAATTTCTGGTATGATCATCGGTTTGAGATTTTGTTGTATTTTCTGGATATTTTTAAAATCAATAGAATGAAAATTTCTACAAACTTTCACTCCCTTGTTGAGGAACAACCTGACAGTGCGTGTCGATGAGATGATCCTCCCTTCCTTGACCTTGTTTCGTACATGCATAGCCGGCGATCGTCATTTGTAGTATCGCTTGAGGTAAGTTTGTTGTTAGCCGCTCAGGGCTGGTCAGCGACCGCTACCTCTGTTTGTAGGATTTGTGAACTTTGTCCTCTTTTCTCTGATTTGGGTTTCAACTTTACTTGGGGATTTCATGAATTTGAGAATTCACTGTGAGTTTTGCAAGCTTATTGATTGGTTCATAATTTGCTATCAAATATTGATCCCAAAAGGTCTTGTGAACTGGTATATTAGTCCCACCAAGTGAAGTTTCAGATTGGTCCAAGTAAAATTTTAATTTTCACATTGGTCCTTTTAGGGTTAATTGAAGATATTTAATCATCAGTTACTTATCTAGAAGATGGAAGCTATGAAAATGAACTACAAACTATTAAGGCTATTTTGCAATAGTGGAATAAATTATGATGTGCGCAAACTGAAGAAGTTGAAGAAATTAGTGACTCCGCTAAAGAATTGTTTAGCGAACTAATCTAAGTATCATTGACAAGGAGGATGAAATTGATGTAGGCGAACCAATTTATGACTCATACTTTGGTGAAGAGATAAAGTTCATGTCGACAATGGTAAACTACTTTATGATTTCTACCCTAATGAGGATGAGGTTGATATAGTTGTTCTTAGTGAGTTGCTGAATATGCATTTAAACCAAGTTACTCAATATTTTGAAGTTGAGGAGGGTGAACATATTAGTTTCCACCTAGTTGATATATTTGCACATGTTGATAGTTCTTCACTATTGAATATGTGGAATGCTATCTGTATGAATGTGTGAGTTCATGGCTATTTCTTTAAAATATATTAGTAGTTGCCTAAGTTACAAGTATTTATTTTCTTGATGTGGATGATATCAGGTGTCACCGCGTCACTCGAAAATGTTCATATTATTTGTACACAAATCTCAAGTGGTCGACCATAACAAATTCAATGATGAATTTGTCTAACTAGCAGAGAATGATAGAGACAACGATGAAGTTAAATTTAGTAATTATCTACAGTATTTTTTTATTATTAAGAATTTTAATTATAGCAAAATTATATTGATAATTGAAAATTAAGAGATTTTTCTCATTCTTCTTGTCGTCTTTTTAGTGTCTCGTTAGAATCTTAAAATCAACAAATTGATCCTATCGCGATCTTCTAATGCATCACAAATATCATTGTTGTAATCATGGGGTTACGATGAAAATTTTAAGCTAGACATTCGCCCTCATCATCACAATTATTATGGAGAAAAGTTCAATAAAAAATTCTGAGATTATAATTTTTTTGTGATGTAGTCTTATTGTCCTAAAATAACTTATTTAGTCGAGAGGTTACCCATTTATTTTCAACAAAGGATTGGATAATTTTTCAACCAAAAATTATTTTGAACCAACAAATAGTATCGTTTTTTGGCTTACGTGGTATGGCATATCATGATTTTTCTATAGTTGGTGTGCTGAGTTGTTATTTCAGCCAAAAAATAACAACATTTTTTTATTCAATGTAATTTTTTGTTCGGAAAATTATCTGAGCTTTTTGTGCAAAAAAAATAATTTTAGGACCAAATAAATCATTTTAGGGCCATAAAACTAAATCGCACAAATATTATAACCTTAAGACCTTTTATAAACTTTTCTCATTATTATAATCACCATCTTCTTCGCCCGCATCATCACCTCCAAAGGAAAAAAATAAAGTGACGATGAAGACAATGGTGATCAGCTCCTGAGCGGCGATGGTAAAGGAGGTTCCACGAAGGCTAGTAATATCAAGGAAGATGACAATTATGAGGTGGGTGTTTAGAAAAAATTTAGTGGCCTATAGCAAAGAAGACTAGGAACAGATTGTTTAAATAAGTAGCTTGATTAATGTGCTTTGAATAATTTTATGGTGATTCACTAAGACCACGCGCAATGGTATTCCCCAGATGGAACACGTGTATCCCACGCGCATGAGTAAAAAAATTACATTACCTCCCTGTGGGTGTATAATTGGTACAATATTATTCCTCTAAATTAATTTTTTGATAGATAGAATTTGTATTGGAGAAACATTAAAATTATTTGTAAATTTTAATAATTTGCAAATAGTCATTTTTCTCCTCATTAAAAACTTTACAAGTTTACGAAATAATATCAGAAAATATGTCAACAAAAACATAATTAAAACAAATTGAGTTGATGATGTAGATGAGAGAGATATTAATTATTTATTGACTGATGATGAATTGAGGTAGAGATGTAGGTGTGGGTAGAAAATTGAGTACAGTGAATTAGGTTGATATGGATGAGTAAATAATTAATTATTTATTTCGGAGATGACTTATGGATTTTTTTGAGAATATCGTTACGGATATTCTAATAGTATCATATAGATTAATAAGTCTTCAACATTGAATTTGTTTTAGAGTATGGCAAGTTATGTTGGAGGTCTTGATGGTTACACAACTTTTGGACAATGCAATATTTAGTCATTTCATTGATCAACTCTAGTCCGCTAGCTCATTTTATCATTCTATCTTTCACGGTATTATATTGGAACATATCCATCTTGATGGGGATACAGAGGTCGAATAAAAATGATACGATACAGATTATGTTGGGCGTACTGTCAAATCTTGATGGCAGGTTATATGGAGAAATAAATATGAGAAGAATAATACGTTAAATCTTATTGTTAGTTTTATCATTTTTCGCTATGTTAGTTTCTCCAGTATACCTTTCCTGGATGTCCAACAACTTAGATTAGAATATAGATGGCTTCATAATTTTTCACCAAATATTAGATTAAAATTCGTAATACATGAACAATGTGCCTATCATGCATATTAACGAATTTCATTAAAATTATGGCATTGCAAGTTTTGAGTCAACAAAACTTGTTTATAATCATTAAAATTTATCAATTGATTACTTTAAAGTTAAATATAAAACATTTTAACATGGTATCATAATAATAATAATTTAAATGTCATTGGATGTACCGTCATCGTTTAAACTGTTAGAGAATTGGGAAGAGGTGAATAAAAAAATTGATTTGAGTTTGGTGGGAATGAATCCTAGCCATTGATTTGAGTTTGGTGGGAATGAATCCTAGCCATTGATGAGTTTGGTGGGAATGAATCCTAGCCATTGATTTGATTGGTGGGAATGAATCCTAGCCATTGATTTGATTGGTGGGAATGAATCCTAGCCATTGATTGTGATTGTTGGAAAGTCTTGGTTGCCTATATAAGGAGCCTTCATCCAACATTCCAAATCATCTCAAGCTCACACTCTTCTTGAGCTCTCTACTTCTCCCTCTTAGTTCATAGTTTTTCTGTCCCATATAAGTGTCGGAGTTCTAAGGCTGCCTAAGGTTCGAAAGGTGTTCAATAGTGCTTCATATTGTTCACGAGTTTGGGCGTTGTACCTTGGGAGCTCTATTACCCACGGAGGCCTGAAGCATATAGGCAGGTAATAAGGGTTTAAGGGCACACAGTGAAACTGTGGCCTCGTCCAGGATCAAAATCCAAAGTCATCATTTCCTGTCCGAAGGTTATACACACTTACCTACAAGTGTGATCGTGAGCATTCTATATAACTCTTATCTCGTTATATTAAGAAATCATTACATTTAATATCCATCTATGATCGATTTTAATGTACTAAGATATATTACATTTAACAGTTGTCTTTGATCTCAGTAATATAATCAACCGTATTTTTATCACTTTCATATTATCACGAATTTGTACCAACATAAATTTCATGAATGTTTGGATGTATCAGCATTGGTTAAACTTCATGAATGTTAAACATGAATGGTTTTTTTATTTATATCATCATATACATTTATTTAACTGATTAATTCAACTTTGAATCACATATGATCTTTAAAAATTATTGAACAAGTAATTAATTGTATTGAATTTTCAATGACTCGAACTTAAAATTATTTAAGAGTCTCTTACTAAATAAATGGATTAAGTTTCGTAGCATTTCTGTAATATTAATTATGATGACTATGACCGTAAATGAGTGTTCCTTGTAGTACGCTAACCCTCGTTGGTTTATGATGCATTACTGTAATTATAATTGCTTAATAAGAGCTTCAATTTTTTGATGTGATGTATAGTATAATTAGTTATGAGCTTGGTTAAGTGTATGGTTTATGTAATTCTTGAAGAATGCGTTCTCTCGGTGGTGTGTGGATTTTGGGCAGCTATCTTTGCTATGATGTTTTTTTGAGTAAGTACAATGTTACTTATTCAAAAATAAATTGCCTAAATAATAAGCAATTAAATTTACTATTTTTTACACCGTATAGTGCTCACGGGCATAATTCGCCTACAAATGAAGGTAACACCTAACCATTAAGCATAGCCTAAATAAAAAGGGAAATCTTACAGATAATTTTTTTTTAAATCCATAATATGATGGATCCATAAACATCTTCTAAGATACTAAAAAGCGAGAAAGTTGATGGCATCAAATATGTAACGATCGAAGTCTCCTCCTTCGAGTCCCTCCGCTACTACAAGCAAGACTTTGCGGAGTTGACAACTATTTGCTACTCTGAATCCTACTCGTGAGAGGATCGCAACTTGATCAACCAGGCCTGCTACAACTCTTTCATCATGGTCTATGAATTTGATGATGATGAGAGGATGAGGACGAGGAAGCCACACATGAGGAAGGGAATGACGAGGACGACGATGAGGATGATTAGAAGAAATAGCTAGTGGCCTATAGCACATGAGTATGGAGACAGAATAAAACTGTTGTTTACATAAGTAGCTAATTTGATGAATTCCAAATAATTTTACGGTGTTTATAATCTAGATAAAATCCCACTACTAGAATTTTATGGTGTTTATAATCTAGATAAAATCCCATTACTAGAATTTTATGGTGTTTATAATTCTAGGCGATGATTTTTCATGCCTCATATCTGTTTATGCAAAGATTCATTAGTTATTGCAAAAATGTTTTAGCAGTGCTATTAATTCTGCCTCAATTGGTTTTTAACGACGACTTCCTTAGTTATCGCAAAAATGTTTTAGCGGCGCCATTAATTTTGTCTCAATTGGTTTTAGCGGGGGAGTAATGACAACCTCTATAACCTTTTTGTGGAGCTACTTTCGCCACTAATATGCTATCCTATTGCGGTGACTTTTATCACCGCAAATACCTATAGCAGCAACCCATGCGTCGGAATAGAGTTTGGACGGCGAAGATATAGAGACATATTCCTGCGACGAACTTTTTTCCCTCAAAATCACATTTGAGGAAATTTTAAGCTTTTAGCGAAAAAATTTTTCCTCTATATATTCCATTATTCTTGTAGTGTCCAATATAGATAAATTATGAGTATGACAAATTATGTTGGGGTACTAACCAATCCTCGTGGTTACACATCTTGTGAAATGAAAAATGCAATATTTGGTTATTTGGTTGATGAAATCTTCTAGTTATTTTTGTCCTTTCTTTCTGGTATCATATACTAAGAAGATTTATTTACCATATGCTAACCAAGTTTGTTTGCTAATTATAATAACAAAAAATAAATTTGTTAAAATTAATATCTAGTGATTATTTTATTATCATATAAGATGGCTATTTGGTAATATCGAATAAAGTTTGGAAGGACCCAAAAATATTTCGCCCGGAGATGTTCTTGAAGGGTAACAACCCCAATGGTGACAGGATAGGGAATAGGTCTTGCCTAAAGTGCACATCGGGTAAGCCCGACCCATTCATCCGTTCCATGTTCCGTAGGAAGATGGAGTAGATCAAGCGATCAAAATCTGGTTGAGCTCCTTGAAATGCAATTGGGTTCTGGTTTAGCCAGGTGTGCTATAATACTGAACCAATACGATAGGATTTGAAAGAATGTGTAATGCATACGTGCATGGTCCGCGTAATTACTTAGAACAAAACATATAGCGATCTTTAAATAGAGTTCGACATTGAAGTATACAATCTTGATGATAACACAGCTTGTGAAATGAAATGCAATATTCAATTATTCGATTGATAATCTCGGGTGTACCAGCCTTTTGTTATCCTTCTTGCTTTCTGCTTATGCCGACCATGTTTGTTTGCTAAATAGTAATGATATAAACAAATTCTATACATGTTAAAAGTAATGACATTTTAGCATTTTAAAATCGTTGTTTGGTAATATCTAATAAGTTTAAGACATTACAATTGATGTTTTGGTTCATAAACATTATTTTAATTTTGGAGTTTGGTTGGTTGCCACTTGCAACTAGTTACATGGAGAAATAAATATTAGAAGTGTTCTCTGTTCGATATTTTTTGTACCATCTCTTGCTACGTTAACTTTTCCATTCCTCATTATACTTCCCTAGATGACCAATAACTAGCTGCAAAGCAGTATGAACACAATTTAGATTTTCACCAAATTAGCCCTTAATAATATTAATTAAGCACATTCCAGTCATGAGTATCGCCCTTAATTTCTATTTTTTTAAGTAAAATTTAGGCGAGTAGCTCTACACATTACTGAGCTTTGTTCTCCGAAACAAATTTCATCCATCATTTATTTTGCGCGTTCTGAAAAGATTTCGTTCCTGTATTTTTTTTTTTTTTTGAAATCATTTGGCTTTATTCAAATACGTTTTTTATAGAGAGATTTGATAGTTTGACGAAAAATACTCGAAGCCGAACTTTATTTTCAGATTTTTCATCTCTACGCTACGAAATTTGAAGATTTTGTCCAATCAACTTAACGGTAAAGTAAATATTTGATCCATTAAATGTGAGGTAAGTTGAGGTAAGGAATAGGTCTTGCCATCAATGCACATCACTAAAAAGATAAAGAGTAGATCACATTAGGTTGTATTTGAGGAGAAATACTGAGATTACTTTATGATTTATCATTAGTGTGCTACATTATTGAGGCTATAAGGGTGCACCAGATCAAGATAAACCTCTTTTGAGGATAAATATTGAAATTTATTTTGTAATTATTGTAAAAAAATCTGACATATTGTATTGAGATTATGACATTGAATGTGAAGATTCTAATTAATACCATTCTGATTTATAAATAAGAGATAATGTATAGGTAAATAAGAGTGCAATGGTGAATAACACTCGTCATATCAATGGGGTTTAAATTTAATCGAGTTGAATTTGTATATATTGAATCGACTAATAAAAATCAAAACTCAATTAAAAAATATTTAAGGTGTTTTGTAACTAGAACAAGTTAGAAAAATTTATCTTACGAGTACGTTGGTGCATGAATGGATTTTCTTACGCCTTCAGGTAACATTAATTTTGACGACTAGACCATGACAAGATCCTCGTATTGGCAATGATCCTCGTTGGTTTCTCACGCATCACCGGCGTTAAAATCCCTTAACAAGAGTTTTAATTCCTTGTCCAACACGCAATAAGATCTTTAATTTCCTCGTGTAATATATACTAATAGGGAATAAGTTATGAGCCTGGTTACATAAACCAATTATATTGTACAAAACACAATCCCACATTCTCCCTATATATACACGCCCACGGCACTGAAACTAAACTTTCCAAATCATTCTACCACTAGCTACAAAACCCAGGAGAATTACATCCAAACAGAAGGAGTGCATACGTAGCTAAGACAATCATCATCATCATCATGGTCGTCGTCATCATGTCGAGCGAGACAGCCGCTATCATCGTCGGAATCATCATTTGTGCTGTCATCGTCATCTGCATCATCATCTCCAAAGCTAAAGAATGGGGTAACAATGAAGACAACGAAGATCAACACCCGAGCGGTGATTGCCAAGGAGAGTCCCCCCAGGCCCGCAATGAGGAGGACGAGGACTATGGAGAGAATTATTACAATTGTGGAGTTGTTCATGTTGGTTGTCCCCAGTGTTATATGGAGAATATGAGAAGAGGCATGTGTTAAATCTTATGTTATCTTAAACCAGGTTTATCTGCTACATGATAAATTTTTGGAAGAGTAGAGTATATTATAAAAGAAAACTGAGGTAGTACACTCCAATTCCCTTGCTAGTACCCCATATGAACCTCGAAGTAAAACTTGCGGGGTGTACCGTCTCATTTCCTTCGTGAGTTCGTGGCCTCTGATTTCCATATAAAGAACACTTCCGAGGATCCGAAATCTTTTTTTGAGTTTGAATTTGCTCTTTCAGAATCTGAGCTATGTAGGATGTTTCGCATTCTATAGGAACCCACGTTCGGTTCATACGTGGTTTAATGGAAAAGGAAGCAAAATGATTTTAGAAAAAGACCCTTCTTATAGGTCTCTTGCCCGGGAACATTCTTTTTGTCAATCGCCTTTCAACCTGATCCTAAGGAGACCAAGGTGGTGGTCAATGGCTGGTGGTTGGCTAAAACGTGAAAGGATCCACAAATGATCCGGCCGGAGAGATTCGTCAAGGAAAAACGTGGAACGGAGGCCATTGCGCAGCTGCAAAGTGATCATACTGTCATTGGTAAGTTGTATCTAGGGTCGGATGACTGCTCCAATTGGGAACATAAAAATTGTGGCTGAGACGGGAGGACACTTCAGCTGGCACGTTGCCAAACATTCCACTGTTATACTGAGAAATTGCTGCTTAACCATGCAAAAACCAGAGCACTCTGCTTATTTGACGAATTGCACATGATTAACATACGTATTGCCAGGTTATGACGCTAATGAGCAATAGTTGCGTTGACGTGATAGCTTTCTTCTGCGACCTCGCACATTAACTCAACAGCGACGTTGGCCGAGCCATAATTTGATACAACGAACATCACATCCTCAATGCCTCAACGTTAAAGAGAGGCACACAAGGTTAAGTTCTTACTTTAGGCTCCATACCAGTTTTATCATGCATCCGGCTAGGTTTAGAGTGAGTGAATAAAACAGAACACCAAGCGAACTTGTTTAACCTAAAATTTTTTCAATCTTACAACTGCAACTCATGATCATTATACATGAAGACAGTGAACTGCAGTTGATCACAACCTTGCCGAGGTACAACCTATAATGTTAGCCTAAATCTAGTTCATCTCCGTCGGCTACTACGAAGAATAGCTACAAGGGAAATGCTTCCTATGGATGATCTGAATGCCAAGCTATTAGCAGGCACAGCATCTGTATACAAAATCCTGCCAAAATTTAACTCACAAATAAAGAGAATTAGCAAACATGATACCTCGCCGAAGGCTTTCACAGGCAGCTGCAAACTTCTTCTCCAAATTTGCTTCCCCGACAGCTTCAGCAGCAGCGCGCAACTGAGTAAAGATCAAAACTCATCATCAGAATGATACATGGATCCTTTGCAGGGTAATGCTCCAAACTTATCAAAAAAGAGAAGGATAAAGAATAATGCTCCTAGCCTAATACTGGAAATAATGCAGAGCAGAAACTATCCGAGGCTCAAGTCGCAAAGGGCTAAACTATAACATAATCATGAAACTGTATCAGATATTGTACTTTCGTTTTCCATTCTAGGTCCATGCCATAGAGCAACACCACAAAAAGAAAATTACATCAGTTTTGAAATTAAGAGATGGAATGATGCATCAGAACTCGTTACATGCTTGCAGTATAGTCTACGGGATGGTTGAAGATGGGTCCCAAAGAGCTCAAATTTCTGGAAACTTTTGTTTACATGCCATACCCGTCTTCATAATGATACAAAAAAATGACACTAATTGTACTATCGTACATCAAACAAACAAGCAAAGCTCAATAATATACCTGATTAAGAAATTCATCTAGTCTTCTGGCGCTTCTGATAATACTACCTTCAAATATATCAGTCATCTGTATCACTTCTGCAAAAGTTGCACCCTGAAGCAGCCAAACAGTGGATTGGAGTTAAATCAAAGAACAGATCAGACAAAAGAGCTGCAATAAAGACACTACAGGGTTTCATTTACGGAATCCACTATATAAATCTTGGTATCCCACATGATTACAAACATGACAAACTTGCAAGCTTAACTTAAAAACTTGAAAATAATTTTAAAAAACCAACATCGACACACATTAATGAGCATGGCTTAACATTTAAATTGAATGGCGAAGGAACCTAAGCAAGTAAAAGAAGAGATATGATGCAACGACCCATTTGTTGAACTATATGATCATCGGTAAGGATCATCTCTAATCTCTTCTTAAAAAGATTAGACAGCATGTTTGTTGGATTGTCAAAAGAAAATATCATACAGCCACATAAGATTGATAAAGGGGGTGACGGTGCTGAAAAATAACCAAGGAAGCAGCCACGCTAAGCCACCACGACATTCTTATGCATCACATAACTCGAAGCAATTCATTAGATGAGTTGTAAGCTGTTGTAAACAAGATAAATGACCACTGACCACACATGAATCCATTGAAAAAATACTAACCTTCGACCAACTGTAGATCACATCCATCAAGAAAGGTCGAACAGTTGACTCTACAAACTCCTCAACATTTATGTCTAATTTGCATTCATATTGTATCTGCAGTCAGGAAATAAATCTCTGAGGTAATGTCAATTGTTAACTGGAAAAGCAAGATGAGAATGAGATCAAGATACCTCCGCTATTTTTCTTGCACTCTCTTGTAGTTGTTGCAGTGGCCTGGCAAGCTCGGTTCTTAACCGTATTTGCTCGTTCGATTTATCTACTGGGATGAAACAACTTGCCAAAGCGGCAACTTGGTGTGGATCAAGTTCATTGAAGGTACCTAGTTAAACATAATTTGAGGCAAACAGTCTGTCAAAATAAGCCAGGTACACAAGCCAGCATAGGATACAAAAAGAGAGAAACTCAGATTCAAATTTGAAATGGCCCATAACAAAAACTTGGCAAACCCACTTTTCAGAATAAAAGCTAAAATCCTAATTTCCATTCCCCAGAAAGGTATGCAGGAAACTTTGGGAATCAATTCTCTACCCCAAAGTGCATTTAGGGCAAGTAAGTTTTCCTGTCGACCAAAAGGAATAAGAAAATAAATATCCCGAATTACTCAGTACTATCAATCCCTGCTACCTTCACAATCAACATGCAACTGAGACCTTTAAAAATAGAAACTTAAAGGTGGTAGAATTGCAGCTATTTTCTCCTCGATGCCTAAAACTCTGATCTGTTTCCAAACATAATGAATTAATGGTTTCAATCGTGACAAAACACTCATGGACACCAAGAAATTATGCCCCATCAGTTCACATACAAACATTGTTTAATCAACTAGGTAGTGTTGGGTAACCTAGCCTCAAACAATCATCACATCAGATAGAAAAAAAGAACAATCAATTTACCATTGAACATCAGTTCAGTAACCAGCAGCTCATCTCCTGTGTCTATCAGGCAAGCAGCCCTGCCCTTTAGCTGAACAACACCGTCGGCATCTATATGGCCAAGCCTTTTCAAGACCCTTGAACGATTCTTAAGTTCATCATGGAACTTTTGAAGCTGGAAAATACAGAGCATAATTTTTAAAAAAAACTATATACATACAATAGACACACAAATAGCAGAACGAAAAAATGTAGCAGTAGCACTGATTGAGTACTGGTAGGAAATCACTTTGGATTAAAAAAAAAAGACTTGCAATTTGTTATGCCAAAGAACAAGTCATTAGCAACTGAAATAGATCCTCCATTTTTCAAGTACTGGCCTCTTTTATCCAGCCAACAAGTAGATATATTGAAAACGAAAGAGCATTCAATAAAAAGAATCCAGCAGACCTCATATGAAAGCCAGACAAATATATATGTAAAATTTGAGAGCAATACATGGTATTTCAAAAATCTAAAACATTTTAACCATGCACCAAAACTTGAGAAATGAGGCTGTATATAGGTGGAGGGTTCAGTGCATTGAAGGTCAAAAAAATTCATTGAACGGTCCCACACTACACAACTTCCACAAAATTTTCCCCTTATAGGAGCAATGATGGAAATAGAAATAGGGCGACAGTAATTGCCCATATAGTTCAGCCTAAACCTATTTTCCCAGAGTACCTATAGATGCTCAGCAAAGAGAGTACCTGAGAATCCCGCATTTTAGTCTTAAGCAGCTGAATTTCATGGTTCACCTCAGCTTTCCTTTGAAAACTCTTGATTTGATTAATGTTTTGAGACTGCAAACAAAAAGCTCAACAAGTTATGCAGATAACAATATAATGCAGCAACAGTGATACTTTTCAAAAGTTCACTGCTAATAAAAATAGCAGTGCCAAATTCCTAATTATTGACGGATCATCAAACCTTGTGCATAGGGTGAGCATGCAGCTTCCTTTCTAATTCCTCGATCTGACGAACCAGCTCCACAATTTCAGGATCCTCAATTTTCATGTCCTGAAAATTAATGCCGTGAATGCAGTGGAATTAAAGAAAGTAACATAGGACACAGCCCTAATTTATGCAGTGTCCACAATTTGTATAATTATTGTAATTGTCACGCAGACAGACATGTACACCACGCAAGCACACAAGATCCCATATAACCCATTCTTGTTTCTTACTCACTGAGAATGAGTATATTATCCCAGCCTCATCCTCCCCCAAAATGGTCTTCCCAACTCCTACTCTTCACCTACGGCTACTCAATCTTGTAACAAACTGAATACTCCCTCTTCTTATACTGACAAATAACTCATGTACTCGGATAATTTTTACTATTATCCACCACACTTCATTTTCGATCTAAACTTACTTTCAAGAATGAAGACCCGACAGTGACTTGGTGATGTTCAAGATTCATTTGCAACTAGAGGTATGTTTGGAATAGCAGCATAAGGAGTTTCTGATTTCTATACAGTAAATAATCCAGTGTTGGTGGACTTTGCACTTCTGACAGCAAATAAGCTAGGTAGCTCACTGAAAATATTGTGGCTGCGATTGTGATGGAAGCTTTTTTTTTTAAATCATTCTTGACCCAACAAACTTGTAGTTCGACCAATATTCAAGAGCAAGTCGGTTATCACCTTCACAGGATTAAGCTTTGGTAGACCTTCAGGAAACCGAGAACACAGTTCTTGTATTGCAAGTAGCATACTTTGCCTAGCTTCCAGTGGTCGAAGGTCGGGAGGAACAGATAACCTTAATTTACTTACAGCAGAAACCAGAGGCAACTGAACAGGAACCTAAGGCAGACATATACACAATCGATTAGTTGATTATTTGATTTTGTCATTCCACACAACTGAGCCTAATTCGAATGCGGACTTGGTGATTTGCCAACTTACCACATGCATCTCACCCTTTTCTCCTGGTCTAGGTGGGCATGGCCTTGGCCGTGAGCCACTCTCACTAGATCCAGGTGAGCAATGAAGTAGAGTGTCTACGACGTAACCAGCACCACGAGAAGGTAAAGCTCCTAAGCCTACAGAAGGTGTCTTTACAACATTGACCACAACTCCCCAGCCCCAGTCAGTTCCACCTTCTCTAACCTTAATCTGCGACAAAAAGCAACCCTAGTAAGAAACATCGAGATACCTTCAGGAAGAAAGGGTAAAAATCATTGGCACGGCAACCACCAATGTTCTAATTCTAGAATCCGCATAAGACGACGACCACTAAATAAGTCACCTTAAATAGAATATAGAGGAAAGTAGTTTTTCGTTCATCAAGCAGTTGACAAACATAACACGTGGAAAACCAGAGGAAGATACAAAAAAAAAAAGCCAACAGCTTAAATTAGAGACCAAGTCCTAACAGACTCCTTTTTTTTGGATAAAAAAGTAAAATTTATATTAACATATGAGGTGAATGAATATACAGCCTCACACATACATCATGAGCATCAGGATAACTTATTTAGACACAAAAACATCAAATACAAAGGGGAATAGGAGAACGTGGCAATCATGACCACTTGAAAAGCACTCACATTAACACAAAATTAAGTGCGTAATAGCTGCAATGTTCTTATACCATAACCCTGTTACAGATTACCCCCACATTAAAATATTTGACCCTGGATAGTAATTTGTGTTTCCGCATCATAACAGAGTTAATATTCAAAAGGAACAGTCCAAGCTTTGAACTTATGTAACATACCAAACTCAGCTAGAATAGAAGTGCTTAAGAAATCAAGGTTTTTACAGCCAGTCTAAAAAAGGGTAGACAGACAGACAGACAGACCAAGTGAAATCAAACAAATGATGGGAAAAGAACAGGTAGTAAAGAAAACTTTATTTTATGCATGAAAATACAAAATGGAAGTTGAAACATAAATTCCTAAACATTAAAGAAAGTAAAACTATTGGCAGTAATTATGGTCCTTAGGCAAAATATAAGTGGCCAATTTCAAGAAATCTTTTGAATACCAGTCGACCAGTGCCGAGATAATATAGGATTCTTTCTGGCCTTGTTATCTCTGTCATCATCTTCTTCTCAAGCTGAGACATCTCAAGCTTTAGCTTATGGTATTCGGCAACTTCAGTCTGTACGAAATCCATAAATTTAAATCAGGCACAGAAAAAAAAAATGACATTCCTAACCGCTGCTTTGTATTGTTTACCTCTCCTGAAGCATCAAGCCTTGCAGCTTCCTCCTCAAGTTTCAAGACTTTATCACCAATCCCAGGCAAAGACTGAAGAGCGAACGAACATTAGTTGCTGACAACTAAACATTAAACTTGCAGGTAAAGAAGAAAGATTCACCTTCTCATACTGGAACTGGTGAAATGAATTTCTGATGACATGTTCAGCTGTGAACTGGCCTTCAGCCCGACTCATTAAATTCAAAATTGAATAGTAGCTAAGCCGGAAAGTGCTAACTAGAGGTGCTGGTTTCCCCAAAATCATATCTTTGAGTGTGTTCATTTCCATCTGCATTTGGCAATAAAGAAAGTGGAAGAGAGGAACAGGTCAAACTGTTGATTTCCTATTTGTAAAAAGACAACAAACTGGTCTCTGTACGACACAAGTTTCATGCAGTAGCACAATGGAGTCCCGACTTTGTAATTTTGTAGATAAAATACTCATGACTAGGTTCAACAAGAAAAATTGTTTTGACACTTGACGCTAGAAGGTATAACTTATAATTTCATATTGAACAAAAAGTAGGGGTAGCAAGGTACCAATGCAAAAATCATTACCTGTTCATCTATCATTATAATACAAATACCTCGGTCATCTTTACCACGACGTCCAGCTCTACCACTCATCTGTAGGATTACAGAGCACTGTGAGTAACTAAATTGAACACAAACCACAGCCGAAACCCAAAAGCATCAATGCATAGTTAACACAGCTTGAAATCCCAAGAACTAAATTGCCGCTCACTTGAATATACTCGCCGGATCCAACATAACGATGACTATCACCGTCCCACTTTTTAACAGTTGTAAACACAACTGTCTTTGCTGGCATATTCAAACCCATAGCAAACTGCATCAGACGGAACAATTAGATCAACCCTTTCATAAAGTGACAAAAATTATGACCTAATGTTTTACAAATAGCACATAGAGCACTGTCTAAGTCCACAGAAAAGCAGTAAAGAAATGGAAACATACTGTCTCGGTGGCAAATAAGGCCTTTACAAGGCCTTCTTGAAAAAGTAGCTCCACCAGCTCTTTGAGCACAGGAAGAAGACCAGAATGATGGACAGCGATACCTCGCTGAAGTAGGGGCAACATTGAATCTATTGCTGGTAGATTCCTGTCTTCCTCATTCAAGCACTGCATCGCATTCTTAAAAACTTCTTCCACAGCTGTTTTTTCCTCTTCGGTATTGAAATCGAGCTTAGACACAGACATTGCGTGGTGTTCACACTCTCTTCTACTAAAGCTGAAAACTATAACTGGTTGGAATTTTCTTTCCATTATCATCTGATGTTCATAGAGAGTAAATCAGAGGAAAACATCATTAGGAGATGTACCATCTTGAAATAGGCCCCTTCAGGACAAAAGCCAGATTACAGTAAAATTAGCAGTAGAAAATATTTAAACCTTAAAAAAAACAAGAAGACAACACCATTTCGGTAAGTCTTCCGGTAAACAGCCAGTAGATATCCAACCAAATATGATTTTTTATATTCATAATTTCGAACCCATGAAATGTATAAATGTCAGTATGACACCATTGACCTATTTAGCGCGACTGTAAACTTTTCAATAAAAAAGAGGACAAAGCACACCTTCACGATTTTGAATACATCAGATACCCCCCCTGGGTTCCCATGTTTAGCAATTCTCCCACTTGCTTTGCCATTAGAATTTTTGTTTCCTTCCCCAACTTTCTGCTTCCCAAATGTATCTTGTAGCTTCATAAAATTATCCTCCCTGAATTGCTCGTTCTCATCAACAACAAGATACAACCCACTGCCTCCAATGGGAAAAACATAATGCTGCAACGGAGTAGGCCGAAAATCTGTGTACACCACATGGCACGGCTGCTTGTGCAAATGACAAATCCACTCAGCGAATTCCGTGGCATTGGACATCGTGGCAGAGAGGAAAACCATTTTAATTGCCGGGGGAAGAAACACGATACTCTCTTCCCATACAACACCTCTCTCTCGATCTTTCATGTAATGAATCTCGTCAAAGATAACCCAAGCAACTTCCTTCAAAATCTCGGACCCTCTATAAAGCATTCCCCTTAGAATCTCTGTCGTCATAACCAAACAATTGGCATTAGGAGAAAGCGTGACGTCCCCCGTCATCAAACCGACATCCTGAAACTCCTGCTGCAACTCCCTGTACTTCTGGTTGCTAAGAGCTTTCAACGGTGACGTGTATATAACCCGCTGCTTGTCTCTGAACGACATCGCAATGGCATACTCAGCGACCGCGGTCTTCCCAGCCGACGTATGTGCAGACACCAGCACCGACTCGTTCCTCTCCAGGCAAGCTACAGACACACTCTGAAACGGGTCGAGTTCAAATGGATAGGTCTTCGCCATTTCCCCATTGTAGGCAGGATTCGAAAGGGTCCCGTACAACAACTCGTCCTTCATCGAAGTGTATCCGCTTGGGACAGCAACCTCGTGGACGCAACTCTTGGTCAAAGTCTTCCGCTTTTGAGCTGAATCTTTCGGAGGCGTCTCCTCCACGTCAACCTTCTCCGGCGATTTACGCTTCATGGGAACCGCGGCCGGTCCTGTTCCGGCTGCAGTTTCAGACTCCCCCATTTGCTTACGAAAACCCTTTTATAGCCTCTTTTCAGCTAAGAGAACAAAAAGGCACTGAAAATATCAGAACCAACCTACCAAAAAAAAAAACCTACCCAATTAACAGGACACAAACTATTTTTTTTTTTAAAGAAAGCAGTTAAATTGGAAGAAGAGAGGGAAAATTACAGTGTAGGACGAAGGAGGAGGAAGCGCGGGCGCCGAGAACTTCTCTTTTGGGTTTTGGTAATTTTGTCGTCGAGTGGCTCCGTTGGGTGGAGGAGAAGGGGAAGAAGAAGCCCTAATTTTGTCTTTGGGTTTCAAATTAAAATTTGGGCTTATTAATTAATTACTTTCACCCGGAGCCCGGCCCTTTCATGGCCCAATTTCGGGTTTATCCACAACTCAATTAGTGCATTAATTTTAATTTTCAATGAAATTTTTTTTTTTTTTGGGTCGGTTCAATGAAATTTTTTTTTTTTTGGGTCGGCTCAATTAGTGCAGTGCCATGGACTCTATTTGGTAGGGTTAACTAAGGCTCAATCCCCGCAATAACGTTGGGAGAAGAATAAAATCTTAACCCCGGTATTCTCCTCGAACTAAATTAGTCGATTCAGTGGGCCGGAAACCAGTGTACACACAAAAAAAAAATACGTGTAACACTTCCTAGTCAACATAAAATCTCAGAAGATATTTTTATTGTAGTAACTAAAGTTTAGCGACGGAAATTCCTTAACATGAGCACAGAATCACATCAAACAAGCTAATCAATTACGAAACACTTTTTATTCGATCTACCTCACTCATTTCCCGCAGACCACTAGCTAGACTTTCTTATCATTCTCCTTCTTCTCCTTCTTCTTCGCCTTCGCCTGGTCGGTCCCCGCGGACTTTCCTCCATGAGAATCAGCAATGTCTTCCTCAACTGGGTCATAGTCATAGAGGAGGCTATGCTTGGAGATGCAGTACTGCTTAATGGCGTTGCGCTCCGGTGGCTGGCACGAGTCGGCGACACGCACACTGATTAGCTGATGGACGTGGTGGGAACTATAGTCAAGTAAGGACTTGTAGGAGGACACTTCGATCTTTGCCACCTCCTGCCCATAAATTGTATTAACTGATATTACCTTTGCTGGCTCGAAATCTCTTTCCGACATGATGACGACGAGGACGATATTGGTGGATGGACATGTATGTATAGTTAGCTAGTCGTTGGTCACGTATAAGGTATTCTAACCTAA